>JAWPHD010004413.1:137500-188541 GCA_037043455.1 Cyrtodaria siliqua | reverse complement strand
CCCATCCAAGGGGGGATAATTAACAATGTCAAAATTAAAATCATCTCTCTTGTCATAGATTGTGCTAATTATTTCACCATTTTCAATCGAGAGATCTAAATCAAGAAAAGAAGCGTTATTATAAGAAATATTAGCTTTGTTAAGCTGAAGTTCTTTAGGATAAATATATAAACCATAGTTGGAAAGAAAGGGTTGTCGATGTTCAACATGTCATCCAGATACCGAGAGGTGTCATTAAAGGCTTCAATAACATCTGCCTGGGTATCTGGTGAAAGAATCAACATGAAAAATAACAAAATAAAAACAAATCTGCATCGAGTTATGCACAGTTCGTACCCATAGGGATACCAACAATTTGTCTATAAACGGTGGTTCCATACCTGACGAAAATATTATCTAATAGGAAGATGAGTGCTTCACAAACTTCATAACAAGTCCACATATCATAATTGTCTAAACTGCCGTTAGTAAAAAAAAATATTATTACAGGCCAAAAATGAAGTATTTTCTCTAGCTAATGTATTTTGAATAAGAGAAATTAGCTTGTCTTTTATAAGATAATGTGGTAAAGTTGTATACGTAGTGTACAGAAATCATAATTGCTTATAGATGAAACATGACGTTTATTGAAAAGTTTGTCTCCTGAATTTTTTATAGACCAAAACAAATTAATCCCAGAGTTTTCATAAGTTTTATAACAATATCGTTTAACGTGATCTTTAACGGCAGTAAGACAAGAAGTTAAAAGTTTGGAGATTTTTGTTGTAGTGCAGGCACTAGAATTCGAAATAAAACGGGCCTTATATGGATTTTTATGTAATTTAGGAATCCAGTACATAGTAGGCAGTTTGTTTTGCTTTTCGTCTATCCCAGCCTTGAAAGTAGTGCACCGAGTGATATGTGTGAAAACAACATCATCCTCAGTAGAATGTACTGGAGTATACGAATTGGTGCTGCCGAGTTTCAGAGATAAAACATTGACGTAATGTAGGCGTCAAACAATAATCAT
Organism: Cyrtodaria siliqua; assembly: GCA_037043455.1. Lineage (NCBI taxonomy): Eukaryota > Metazoa > Mollusca > Bivalvia > Adapedonta > Hiatellidae > Cyrtodaria > Cyrtodaria siliqua. Next base: position 187,532 of record JAWPHD010004413.1, on the reverse strand, counting down.
ATTATTAGCTGCTTTATCGGCAGGAACTAAAACAAATTTATTATGAAATTCCTGAATTCCTGATTTTAAATTACGAAAGGAAAACCTAGGTATCGGAGGAAGTAAAGAGGGGTTAGCGTTATAGAAGTTAATACGTGTATCTATAATTTTAAGAATTGACTTTTTCCAAGTAGAAAGCGAGTTTGGGTCCGCATTTTCTCTTCGACACCATTTTATACTAAAATCTTCAATGGAGTGGGTGATCTGGGCACGACAGGCATTAACACCAATAATTGAAGGTAATCTATATTTAGGACCTTTCGAAAACAAATGCCGGATACGTTTATCAACAATATCAAAATTACCAGTGATGACATGACCTGTTGGAGCATAGCAAAATTTTGATGTGTTACATTCACATTCCTTAGGAGTGTTATTTACTTTATCAATGTCAGAAACAAAGTTTGTTCAAATCGTGACACTGTGGTCAAATTGGCCCCACCCCGTTTTATATAGACATATATGAGGAAAAACTTAAAAATATCTTCTTCTCTGAAACTACAAGAGCCAGATGTTTAATGTTTTGTATTTACCATCATCTTATGGTCCTCTACCAAATGTATTCATATGGAGACCACGGAGTCAAAAGAAATATAAAAAGATCGGACAGGGAAAGTAGCATTCCAGGAGGACAGTAAACCACAAAACACAGAAACAAACACGCAAACAGACAAACAAGAAGGCAAAAGCAATAATAAATGCAAACGACATCACAAACACAAAAAGGGTTGACAATAGGGCTACCGCCTTGGAACGGTCAGTGGCAAAGTAGGCCACTGGGGGTTTAAACCGGTTCTAGGGTGCACGAAACCTCACACTTACCCTACTGTCATCCCATTAAAACAGGACAGTGTAAATAAAGAAATCCCCGCCATGATCTAATCTCTAACCAACAAGGCAGCATCAATAGGCAATATAAGTAAAACACAAATATGCTCGTGTAAATAAAATACAAAAAAAACAATAGCCTAGAAAGCCACAATGAAGGTACTCAATGACTTTGCAGAAGCCAGAGCAGTAAGAGAATAAACCATGGCACTGTCCCCGGGGTCACATGCTTTACATAGACTTATATAGGGACACATTTTGTCTATCTCCTTCTCTAAAACTACAAGAGCCAACGATTTAATATTTTGTATTTACACTCAGCTTACCAAGTTTGTTCAAATGGTGACCCTGGGGTCAAATTTGGCCCCGACCCTGGGTCAAATGTCAAACCTTGTTTGAGTGTTTATATTAAAGAACGTTTGATTATTTTAAAGCTAGCCAAACGTCAACCAAATACATCCGTCCCTCAATGTATTGGTAATTGAAGACTCTTTATAAAAAACTAGTTTGATATAGTTTGATATTGCCATATCTAACATACAATCCTTCTATCCCCACACTCCACCCCACCATGGACAGCATATCGCAAGTAGAGCGACACAGGCCCTCTTGTCCTTTTGTAGATATTAATGAAATCTTGATCAAAATGACTGCACGCCGGCGGTCCAAAGTTTAAATATAGCGATTGTGCATGTTTTGTGTAGACTTATACAGGGAAATTAGACATAAATATCGAACTGAAAAAGTAGCATTCAAGGACGACAGTGCTTCACAAACACACTCAGAAACAAAGAACAAATTTAAAGATGAATAAAAGGCCAAATAAGACATCACAAACACAAAAGGGCTGACAATAGGGCTAACGCATTGGAACGGTCAGTGGCAAAACATGCTGCTGGGAGGTTAAACAGGTTATAGGGTGCACCAAACCTCACACTTACCCTCTGTCATCCCAATAAAGCCGGACAATGTAAATAAAGAAATCCCCACCATGAACTATTCTCTAACCATCAAAGCAGCATTTAGGCAATATAAGTAAACACAAAGATGCTCGTGTATATATAAATACAAAAAAAAAACAATAGCCTAGAAAGCCACAAAGAAGGTACTCAATGACTTGGAAGAAACCAGAGCAACAAGAGAACAAACCATTGAGGGCACGACAAGACACGATTGCAGACAAACATCAAACGTCACCGTCCTTTTGGGCTTTAGGTAGACGTCATTATAGGGTCCACAGCCTGTCCGCTCATCGCACAATTAAAGAGAAAAGCATAGTGGCGAACTGTAAATGGGTCCACCACCAAGCATGTAGTGCGTTGCAAAATGATATGTATATCAAGAAAAGAAGCGTAAGTATCAGAAATATTAGCTTTGTTAGGTTGAAGTACTTTAGGGAATATATTATTAACCATTGTAGAAAAGAGAGGGTTGTCAATGTTCAATACGTCATCCAGATACCGAGAGGTGTCATTAAAAGCTTCAATAACATCTGCCTGGGTATCTGGTGAAAGACTCAACATGAAATCTCTTTCATATCGATACAAAAACAAATATGCGGCAAGGGGTACACAGTGCGTACCCATAGGGATACCAACAATTTGTCTATAAACGGTAGTTCCATACCTGACGAAAATATTATCTAATAGGAAGATTAGTGCTTCACAAACTTCTTGGCAACTCCACATAGTGTAATTTTCCAAACCGCCGTAAGTAAAAAACGCTTTAATATTATTACAGGCCAAAAAAGTATCTTTTTCTCTAGCAAAGGTTTTTTGAATAAGAGCAATTAGCTTGTATTTGATAAGGTTATGTGGTAAGGTTGTATATAGTGTAGAGAAGTCATAAGTGCTTATAGATGAAAGTTGACGTTTATTGCAAATTTGATCAAGAACGTCTCCTAATTTTTTATAGACCAAAATAAATTGAAATAAAACTCAGAGTTTTCATACGTTTTAATACAATATTGTATAACCTTTAACGGCAGTAAGACAAGAAATTAAAAAAAGAAAAGATATAAAAGTCGGACAGGGAAAGTAGCATTCAATGACAACAGTCAACCACAAAACACAAAAACAAACACGCAAACAGACAAACGAGAAGGCAAAAGTAATAAAATATGCAAACGACATCACAAATACAAAAGGGATGACAATAGGGCTTCCGCCTTGGAACGGTCAGTGGCCAAAAGGCCAAACAGGTTCTATGGTGCACCAAACCTCACATTTACCCTATTGTCATTCCAATTAAACGGTACAGTGCAAATAAAGAAATCCCCGTCATGAAATATTCTCTAACCAACAAGGCAGCGTTAAAAGGCAATATAAGTAAAACACCTAGATGCTCGTGTATATAAAAAATACAAAAAGAACGAAAGCCTAGAAAGCCACAATAAAGGTACTCGATGACTTGGCAGAAGCCAGAGCAACAAGAGAATAAACCAATGAGGGCACGACAAGAGTTTGGAGATGTTTGTGGTGGTGCAGGCACTATAATTCGAAATAAAGCGGGCTTTATACAGATTTTTATGTAATTTAGGAGTACAGTACATAGTTGGCAGTTTGTTCTGCTTTTCGTCTACCCCAGCCTTGAAAGTATTGCACCGAGTGATATGTGTGGAAACAACATCATCCTCAGTAGATTAAACGAATTAGTGCTACTGGGTTCTAGGGATAAATCATTGACGTAATGTAGGCGTCAAACAATAATTACATTATTAGCTGCTTTATCAGCAGGAACTAAAACAAATTTATTATGACATTCTTGAATTCCAGATTTTAAAAGAAAACCTAGGTCTCGGAAGTAAAGAGGGGTTAGCATTATAAAAGATAATACCTGTATCTATAATTTGAAAAAAATACTTTATCCAAATAGAAAGAGAGTTTTGGTCCGCATGTTCTCTACGACACCGTTCTATACTAAAATCGTCAACTGAGCACGAAAGGCATTAATATCGATAGTTGAATGACTACATGAATGATGTTTTACGGCACGTCGACACTTATATATGTCATATTGGAAGCAAAATCCGATGAAGAATGGAAAAATGAAATAGTAAATTATTAAAAACTAATGTAAAAATATATTGTTAAAACTATTTACATATGAATGAATGGTGTTTTACGGCACGTCGACACATAAATAGGTCATATTGTACGCAAAAACTAACGAAAGATGAAGAAATTAAGTAGTAATTAAAAATGAATGTAAATATATAAAAATACAACTATTAAAAAATAAGGGATGATATGGTAGTAATCTAAACTATATATGCAAATCAACAAATGCCCAATCAACGGGTATATAAACAAGTAAATATATATAAGAACACATTATAATGATATATATAGTCTGATTTATTTTAGGAAATCTAAAATAAGATTAAAATCTATAGTATCAAATAACTCTTTCATAGTATTAACTATGTAGTACCTTTGACGCATAGGATCAAAGTCTACATATTCCAACATGATGTGTTTGACCGTTAACGGTGCCAAGCAGGGTATACATTCAGCTTGTAATAAATATGAATGAGTATAACGTGTATGCCCTATCCTGCACCGGGCTAGGACAACTTCTTCTCGACGAATGGGTCAACTAGAAGAACGCCATTCTCCAAGTAACGGTTCAATTGAATGGAGTTTATTGTTAACTGACAAATCCCAAGCGGCTTGCCAAGAGTTACGAATAAATGTGTTAATACAACTTTTAAAATCAGTATAAGGTAATTTAGCATTATATATATGTAAACCTAATGCTGCTTTAGCAGCACTATCAGCTCTATCATTACCACGTTTTCCTACATGGCTTGGAAGCCAGCAGAAATAATAACATTATCAACTTTAAGAGAATTGTACTTTTCTAAAAGCTGAAGCACGACTGGGTTATTATGTTTCATATTACCCAGTGCTTGAAGAGATGAAAGGGAAACAGAAAATATTACAAAATGGTCATCATCAGATTCCTGAATATAATTTAAGGCAAGTTCAATTGCCTTAAGTTCAGCTGAAAAGATAGAGGCCTTGTCAGACAGGCGGCTCTTTATACTGTGTTTGTGAACAACAGCTGCTGCAGCTACCTTATCTCCATCTTTAGAACCATATGTGTATATATGTTGAACGTTACTGTACTTCGATTTAATTTCATTACATTTGCTTTGAAAGACAGTAGGGTATGTACTGGATTTGCTACTATTACAAAGATAAAAAATAATTATTGGTGTTTCCAAAGATCATGACTAGGATTAAAAACATTATCGAAAGTTAGATTTTATTTTAATGGCATATTGAACGGCTAATTTGTCCCGTCTATGAGACAGTGATGGTTCATTAGCTTCAACATATAGGCTTTCGGCTGGTGATTTACGAAAGGCACCTAAGGCGAGTCGTAATCCTTGATTATGTATAGGATCGAGCATCTGCAAGTATGACTTGCGAGTAGATCCATAAACTATTGAGCCGTGGTCCAGCTTGGATCTGATAAGAGATCTGTAAAATTGTTAAAGTACTTAACGATCCACTCCCAATTAGCGTTTGCAACAACTTTAAGTAAATTAAGAGCTTTAAGGCACTTGGCCTTTAAGTATTTAAGGTGTGGTATAAACGTTAATTTACGGTCGAAAATAAGACCAAGGAATTTTGTCTTGTATTTTCTTGTATTGGTGATCCATGCAGTGTTAGAAAGAGGGTCTTTATGATGTTTACGTAGTTGACATAAGTGCATACAATTAGTTTTAGATTTAGACAATTTAAAAACATTTTCATCCGACCAGGTCTGAAGTTTATTCAGACATTGCTGAAGTTGTCTCTCAATAGTGTTCATGTTTTTTGCACGATAACATATAATAAAAGTCGTCAACATATAGGGGAGCAATCCACTCCAGGATTGATGCATTTAACTATATTTTCAATTGTTATATTAAAAGGGTGACATAGAGTATGCTGCCCTGTGGCACACGCATCTCCTGTTCATGAATGTCAGAGAGGGTTGAACCCATTCGAAATTCCCTATACAAATTGGTAATCGGCCTCTAAGACCAAGTTCATGAGGATCATTCATGATACCGTACTTTCATGCAGTATCATAAGCTTTCACCAAGTCAAAATATACAGCGACTAGATGTTCTTTCTTTACGAAAGCTTCCCTTATAAATGATTCAAATCAAATGAGATTTTATGTTGTGCCTTTTTGGCGTCGGAATCAACTTTGATACTTTGTCATCAGCTTGTTGGATTCCAGGTACCAAACAAGTCTTTCATTAATCATTCGTTCCATGGTTTTACATATACAACTCGTTAAAGCAATAGGGCGGTAATTAATTGGGTCCGTATGATCCTTTCCAGGTTTGGGGATTGGAATAAGATTGCTTCCCGCCAAGAATCGGAGAAGATTCCTGTCACCCAAACCTTATTAAATATATCAGGAAGTGTAGAAAGACAGGTTTCAGGTAAATGTTTTAATAATTGATAATGGATGTCATCAGGGCCAGCTGAGGTATCATGAGCCCTTTTAATGGACTCTCGAAGTTCTTTGAGAGTGAACAGTTTATTGTATTTCAATAATTTTTCGACTTGAAATTCAGCTTCTTCTGTTCTTTTAGTTTCTTATTTTTTAGAAAAGTTGGTGGACAATTTTCAGAAGAAGAGTTTTTAGAAAAAGTTTCTGCCAAAGTGTTTGTAATATATTTGACAGATGTAATATCTTCATTATCAGTTTTAAGATGACTTACACACCTAGAATTACCTTTACCGTTTATTTTCCGGACCAAGTTCCACGTCTTCTTAAGAGATGAGTGAGAGTTCAGCCTAGATACATAACATCTCCAGGATTTCCTTTTGCTGTCCTTAATAGTACGACGGGCTTTCGCACAAAAAACTCTAAAAATATCTAAATTGTTTTGAGTTGGCCGCAAGCTAAAAGCATTCAATGCAGCTTTGTGATCGCTGACTGCCTTTTTTCAGTCGTCATCGTACCATGGTTTATGTGGGCGTTTTGGCTTTGCCGAGGTTTTTGGAATAGTTTCAGCAGTATATCATGAAGGGTTTTGGTAAAAAATTCGAGATGTCGTGGGCCAATATTTTCAAGTAATAAGGGGAAGTGGTCACTGCCACATAGGTCGTCACCAAAAGAAATATAAAAAGATCGGACAGGGAAAGTAGCATTCAAGGAGGACAGTCAAACCACAAAACACAGAAACAAACGTGGAAACAGACAAACAAGAAGGCAACAGTAATAATAAAAGTGGTCATGATCACCTTCATACTATTTTCGTTAAACTTGTTAAAAAGTTTATCAAATGAGGTTATGACCCTATCATTTTGCAACGTACTGAATGCTTGGTGGTGGACCCTTTTACAGTTCGCCACTTTGCTTTCCTCTTGAATTGTACGATGACCGGACAGGCTGTGGACCCTCTGATGACGCCTACCTAAAGCCCATTGGGACGGTGGCGTTTGATGTTTGTCTATGATCTTTCTTGTCTTGCCCTTAATGGTTTATTCTCTTGTTGCACTGGCTTCTGCCAAGTCATTGAGTAACTTCATTGTGGCTTTCTAGACTATTGTTTTTTTGTATTATATTTACACGAGCATATTTGTGTTTTACTTATATTGCCTATTGATGCTGCCTTGTTGGTTAGAGATAAGATCATGTTTCTTTATTTACACTGTCCTGTTTTAATGTGATGACAGTAGGGTAAGTGTGAGATTTGGTGCACCCTAGAACCGGTTTAAACCCCCAGTGGCCTACTTTGCCGTTCCAAGGCGGTAACCCTATTGTCAACCCTTTTGTGTTTGTGATGTCGTTTGCATTCATTATTACTTTTGCCTTCTTGTTTGTCTGTTTGCGTGTTTGTTTGTGTGTTTTGTGGTTGACTGTCCTCCTTGAATGCTACTTTCCCTGTCCGATCTTTTTATATTTCTTGATGGTCTTTTGAAGATTTAGTGTGCTGAAAGTAATCACAAAAGTATTGGTAGGAGTGAGTTTGCCACTCCGCCTCGTACTGATGCGCGTTACCTCAGTCACACCTTGAGACTTGAGATTTTGAGTCATTTCTTCAACAGTGCAGTGCTCCAGTTCCCTGGAGCGTACTACACCCTTTGAAGAATTGGGAAAAATGTGAGGAATAACCTCAGCAGGGATGTTTACGAAAACAGAAATATAAAAAGATCGGACAGGGTGTACCAAACCTCACACTTACACTACTGTCATCCCATTAAAACAGGACAGTGTGAAAGTTTGAATTTTAAGGAGATTGTCAGAGTGTGATTTTTTGGCACACTTAACAAGAAGTTTTCCATTATTGAGTTTTTTAACACTCCTTGGCTCACCGACGATGCCAAGTAAAGCCTTGGAGATGGCAAAAGGAGAGAGTCTAGTTATAGGTTTGTCATCCTCTAGAGATATAATATTGAGAAAACGAAGTCAATTTAAATGAGAAATATCCTCATCAGATTCGGACTCGGACTATCGAAATCGTTTAATACCAGGAATAGTTGTTTGTGTGTGTTTTGGTCCCACGCTGGGGAATTGATATTCATTCTCCACGCTTCTCACCCACCTCGGAGTCAAACAAGGGAACATTTGCTATGGATATCCGACAGACAAATGCCAAGAATACGTATACTCATATAAAACTAACGCATCAGACCCCCCATACCACCCAGCGGGCATAACCCCTTAACTAAAAGGTTGAAGAGCCGCACTTATGTTCCGCCTAAAAGTGGCATGAGTATAGTCATATAGCGTTCGGAAATACATGATTAGCCCTAGCGCCACCTACATAAAGGACCCTTTCTACATTATGTTTAAAGAGGACAAAATAAAAGGGGAGTAAGATTTTAAACGTGAGGGTTTGAGAGAGATGTGAATTAAACAAGAAGCTAGGATCTCGTACAGCTGGCGTGACAAACTGATTGATCAGATCGGGCTAATTTGACCGCCCGTCTAGTTGAAGTCCGGACCAAAACGGTGTGTTGTAACGCGGAGATAACTACATGATCTCCACGTCACTCAACTACCAGGATTCCCTTCTCCAACGACAACAGGTGGGCTACTTTTAGTGGGTTCCTATCCCTCTGCTAAGTAACGAGCCGTCGGTTGATTCTTATCACCCCAACACCGACTTGTGGTATCGATAGATGAAGGTAATCTTTACTTAGGACCATTCGAAAACAGATGCCGAATACGTTTATCAACAATATGAAAATTACCAGTGATGACATGACCGGCTGGTGCATAGCCAAATGTTGATGTGTTATTTACTATATCAAGGTCAGAAAATATTGTGTTGTAGTTAAATATACTATTGCGGATTGTTGTTTTCTTATATGACAAATTACAGGGCTTTCGCAATTTTTGAAATATTTCGGGATAGAATCAACTACATTATCTATACTAGGCATTTCAATGAAATCAAGACCATTATTAAGCTATAGTACTTTTAAAAAATGCCTGACGTGATCAGACTCCTTGTCAATATGGAGTCGGAGAACATGTTGTGTGTAGCTTTGAATTATGGAAGCAGTATTATAAAAGGGATCTGTACGAATGAAAATTTTGTCTGCTTCCTCGTCGATCAACTTAAGTGAAGAAATGGACAAAGAGGTAACTCGTGAAAGCATATTGTGCTTTCCAGACTGTTAAAAAATAGTATGTTAATCAGCGACTGGAACACTTACACGCGATTTACGTTTGATGTTACCATTACGCCTACGACCATGAGATCTAGAGTTACGCTTTCGCATAGAAAATATATGAAAATGTCAATTTTAGGATCTTTTGAAATATTTCCTTGCTGATAAATATTGTCATTAAGGCCGTGTGGATGATGGTGTCTGCAAGTTTTTCATCCACTTAAGTTCTGCAATATGTCTAGCTTTTATTTTAAAGCTTTTAGTAGCATCATTATCATAAATTATATAATCAACAGACTGAACAGTAACGTTACTAAAAGTATGACCTGACTGACGAAAGCGTTGGTACAACTACTTTTTAGGATTACCTGCGTTATATTTATGTTCATGAAAACGAACGTTTAAAGATCGACCTTTTGTCCAACATAGTGTATACCGCAACGTGGTGCATTTCAAGTCAAAACATAAATGACTTGTGATGTACGTCAATCAACATTTGAAGCTAGAGAAAAACGTGTAACTTAAAAAGAATTCTTCTCTGAGCCAGAAGTTTAAATAGTTTGCATTTACCATAAGTTTATGGTCCTCTACCAAGTTTGTTCAAATGGTGACTCTGGGGTCAAAATTTGCCCCCCCCCCCCCGCATATTTTACAAAGACTTACTAGTAAGTCCTGCTTACTTAGCCCTACTGCCAACCCTTTTTGTGTTTGTGACGTCAGATGTCTTTATTATTACTATTGCCATTCTTGTTTGTCTTTTTGCGTGTTTTGGGGTTTACTGTGTTCTGTGAAAGCTGCATTTCTTGTTCGATTTGTATACTTACTTTTACATAAGGAAAAACATTAAATAAATCCTCTTTTCTAAAACTACATCAGCCAGAAGTTAATATTTTGCATTTATCATAAGCTTATTATCCGCTACCAAGTTTGTTTAAATGGTGACCCTAGGATCCAATTTGGCCCCGCCCCAGAGGTCACATGTTTTACATAGACTGACAAAAGAAAAAACGTTAAAAATCTTCTTTTCTAAAACTACATAAGCCAGAAGTTAATATTTAACATTTATCATAAGCTTATTATCCGCTACCAAGTTTGTTAAAATGATGACCCTAAGATCCAATTTCGCCCCGCCCAAGGGGACACATGTTTTACATAGATTTACATAAGGAAAAACTTTAAAAAATGTTCTTTTCTAAAACTACATAAGCCAGAAGTTAATATTTAACATTTGTCAGAAGCTTATTATCCGCTACCAAGTTTGTTTAAATGGTGACCCTAGGATCCAATTTGGCCCCGCCCAAGGGATCACATTTTTAAAAAGACTTACATAAGGAAAGACTTTAAAAATTCTCTTTTCTAAAACTACATAAGACAGAAGTTAATAGTTTGCCTTTAACATAAGCGTATTGTGCGCTACCAATTTTGTTCAATGGTGACCCTAGGATCAAATTTGGCCCCGCCCCAGTGGTTACCTGTTTTACATAGAATTATATAGAGAAAATCTCCTATGCCTATGCAATATGACAATAATAGCGAGCACAGCTAGCGAGAAGTGCCGAAGGCACTTCGAGCGCAAGCGAACTTTACGGTAACGGGAGAAAAAAAATAAAAAAATAAATAAAAAATAAATAAATAAATAAGATAATTGCTAATCTATGTGTCTCGATTTTGATGGTAAATCGTCGTTGTCACACTTTAAGCATTTCTAACGCAGACACCGGCTCCCACTATAGGAGTTTTAGTTTCGAAATTCTGATTTGTTTTCTTTAAAACAGTTTTCTGTGCAACGTTTCCGTTATGACTGGTTAGAGTAGAGTTTCAGAAATAATTTGAAAGTCTCTCCGACTCCTTCACAAAGTCCTATAGAATATGTGCAGCAGAATATTTAAAGAGTTCAAATGCGAAACTAAGGCTTTCTAGAAAATATGTGGTTTCCGTGGGAAATTTCAAAATGACAACAAATGCAGGAATATACTGAACATGTCAACAACTGCAAAGCGCACAATGATAAAACAACACTAGCCGCCTATGTGAGTTATTCATTTAGTATGTGTTTTTATTTGTAAACACTCGGTATGAAGGTTAAATTGTCTTGGCCGGAAACTTTCCACATTATGCAAATTAGGGGCGCGTGCTAAAATCAGTGACGTTACATAAGTAAATATTGACATTATTTGCAGACGACTAGGGGCCTAGTGACAATTCAGGCAATTTCTGGAAGACTCGGATTGCTTTCACTTTGTACTAACACTTTTGTGAGTTGATGTTGAGCAAGTTTAAATGATTAATTATTTATGGACAAACCGTGCACCCTCGCCGCGAACGGAAAGCGTTTCTTCAGACTACCCCAGACTCACTTATATAGGTAATAGGGGGATATCGTTTTTTTTGTTGTTTTTTTATATAATATCTGCGGCTCCAGTGCCAGTGCCCAGACTATTCTTCCCCAGAACCATAGTACATTGGAATACCCTACCTCAAAGCGTAGTAACCCTGCCCCCAGTGCATTTGGGCTGGCTGTTAGCCATGTCAATCACATGTCTCCCTAGAAAGCATGCCCTATCTTCTTTTAACACTGTATACTATTTCTAATTGTATCCTTAGCTTTATTTCAACTCACGTCTTGTCAGTTGACGCGCGTCAAGTCTAGGTCCCCAGCAGGGGTTTGACTTATTCGAAGATAGATAGATAACCCTAGAAAAATCTACAAAATATCCCCCCACCACCCCAACCCTGAAAAAAATAAGAAAAGTTTCCTCAGACAGACCCCACTCTCCTGAAAAGTCTAGACTACAAGCCACCACTCCCCAGCCAGCATGGCCATATCGGATAGATATAGTTAATTGGTCGGAATGTCGGCAGATTGGCCCGATGTCTATCCGTTATCTGTCATAGACATCGAGCCGTTATGCAGACTGCCGCTCTGTTACCGATATCGGATTTACTGATATCTATCCGATATAACATAGTGGCAAGGCCCGATGTCTATCCGTTATCTACATATAGGAAACATAATCGGTCCAACATCGGTCCGATATAGGCTTGCTGACTGGGTTTATGTGTTCTTTTTTTGTGATTTGCTAAAAAGGTATCGGTCAGATGTCGGCTAAATGTTGGATATAACGACGTCGGGCCGATGTAGAGCCGATTAATTCAATATTTTCCAATTTTTGAATTTTTTGTTTGCATGGCATGCTAAATTGATTGTTCAATGCATTAATCTGTCTATTATTATATCTCAGGCCAACGTCAGGCCGACATAGTTTGTACCAGTTGATACCATATATCGGGCCGCTGTCAGTCCGATATAACGCCCCATAAATCCATTTGAATATCGTATATTTATTGTTAATGTGAACAGATATTCCTCGCAAATGTTATTTTTTACATTGCAAAATGATGCTAACTACATTCACAAGAGTTTTATTTATTGCTAATGAATATTTTTCCAATCGAGCTAATTCAGATAAGCACCAACAAAAAGATGTATATAAGGTAGTCAGTATTCATTAAATTGATTTGATAAAAAAAAATCGGACGGAGTTAAACGCGCGATAACCTTGTATGTTGGGAAACATATACATGTATTTTGGATTGGTAATCCGATGCTCTAGCTACATACTGTACTAGCTGGATGGTGACAATAGAACGAATTTGATGTCTATCTGTCATAATGGGCCCACTTCGGGTCGAAACTATATCGGATACATATTGGATAGATAACTAACCGATATTGTACCGATGATAGATAGTAAACTAAAACGATGTCTAACCGGTGATGGATAGTAAACTAAATTGATATCTAACCGATATTGGACCGATGTGTAGCCGACAAGATATCGGTCCGACTTGAAGCCATGGGCACGCCGATATCGGGCCGATATCGTTTGTGATACTGGTCTGATATAAAACAGATATCGGGCCGATGAAGGTTAGATATAGGATTGCTGGCTGGGCCCTCACCCCCTACATTTGTTCATTTAAAAATACCTCCCCCGACACACACCGACCAACCCACACAACACACACACACCTGTGTGTACTACAGTGTGGTATTCCAGTGTGGCAGCGCTATAGACTCTAGATATCATAGATACATTACACTAAACACAATCATAAGTCCAGATTCTATTGTGCCGATACAGGTGGGTGTCCTATCGTTTAAAATATGGCGAATGGTCTGGTTCTCATTTATTTGACTCAGATAGTGATTTGTACTTCATATCTGTGGTACGGTAAAAATGACCTTATTATAGAATTTTAAAACCGGATTTGTTTGTATTTGTTTTATGACATAATTATGGACCAGTGGTACGATTCACCGGAACACAACAGACCAGAACAGAGATGAAACACCAGGATGTACTGGAACTGCTTTTTCAGTGAAAAGCAAAAATGAGATTTACACTTCAGAAGGGCTGCGTCAAACGGAACATCTTCAAGAAAAGAGTCATCTATCCTTTGTTTATATTTAATTGGTTGTCTGTGACTGATAGTTGCATTATTCTGTCAGGCATTTACAACCAGCATTGGATGGTGACACTAGCATATTTTACGAGTAGCCCATTGGGCCACACACAGATTGGATTTCTTCAAACCCATACACTGAAGTGAATGCAACTTGCCATCTTGTACAGACGGTTCTTATTCAAGGTAAGATCAGGACAGATGGACTGTGGTGTTAAAATTAACACAATTATCCCCATCTCTCATCTATTTGTGAATCATATTTAGTGTTATCGGCTAAATACACAGGTCACAGTTTGCATATATTTAGTAATAAATAATAACATAGAAGATATCAACATTTCTGGCAAAATAAAAAAAATGTAAAAAAGCAATTGGAACAATGTATGTACATGTATATGTATAAAGTGAACAATCTTTCAGTTTAGTTATATCACGACAGTGTATACTTGAAGCAGTGAGGTAAATGCTAAATTTGGCAGTTTAGTTTCTTTCAAGCTAGTCTAAAACGTTTTAATCTAATTATACTCACTGAGTTGCAAAAGAAAGTGTATACAGCTCAGTTGTGAAACAAAGTGTGCAATGATTTTTTTTAGAATAAAATGTATAAATTCCAAATTTAATATACGTCATGTTTGGTACCAAAGTTGTTGTCATTCTATTGCCAATATCATGTTGTAATTTTTTTTCAATAGGTTGAATTTCTTGATTAAAAGGATAGGGGTGTAAAGTAAAATTTTCAAAGTGTAAATTTTCTTTTGTGACTGAGTATATATACTTGAATTATTATAATCAAAAAACGTTTTGAACATATGTTTTGCCTGTTTTAATCAGTGTCCCTTCAGTAAGAACAATATAATAAATGCAATTTGCCCCTTTCAAACTGTACATTGCATTTAATGATTATTCATTCTTATTAGCGAGCACAGCTAGCGAGAAGTGCCGAAGGCACTTCGAGCGCAAGCGAACTTTACGGTAACGGGAGAAAAAAAAAAGAAAAAAAAAGAAGATAATTGCTAATCTATGTGTCTCGATTTTGATGGTAAATCGTCGTTGTCACGCTTTAAGCATTTCTAACGCAGACACCGGCTCCCACTATAGCAGTTTTAGTTTCGAAATTCTGATTTGTTTTCTTTAAAACAGTTTTCTGTGCAACGTTTCCGTTATGACTGGTTAGAGTAGAGTTTCAGAAATAATTTGAAAGTCTCTCCAACTCCTTCACAAAGTCCTATAGAATATGTGCAGCAGAATATTTAAAGAGTTCAAATGCGAAACTAAGGCTTTTTAGAAAATATGTGGTTTCAGTGGGAAATTTCAAAATGACAACAAATGCAGGAATATGCTGAACATGTCAACAATTGGAGAGCGCACAATGATTAAACAACACTAGCAGCATATGTGAGTTATTCATTTAGTATGTTTTTTTATTTGTAAACACTCGGTATGAAGGTTAAATTGTCTTGGCCGGAAACTTTCCACATTATGCAAATTAGCGCGTGTTAAAATCAGTGACGTAACAGTAGTAAATATTGACATTATTTGCAGACGACAAGTGACATCTCATGTAATTTCTGGAAGACTCGGATTGCTTTTACTTTGAACTAACACTTTTGTGAGTTGATGTTGAGCTAGTCTAAACGATTAATTGTGGACAAATCGATTATAATTTCTTTCACTTCATACGAACACTTTTGTGAGTTTATGTTGAGGCTGAGCAAGTTTTAACTGCACCTTGAACTTTCCATCACTCATGTAAATATTCAGCGTTGTGCGAAGATGTTCCAGAGGAACCCAGCACAGTACTGGAAGAATAAGAATTTTAAATGATTAATTATTTATGGACAAACCACCATCGCCGCGAACGGAAAGCATTTCTTCAGTCTACCCCCTAGAATAATCTACAAAATATCTCCCCCACCCCACACCCACCACCACCCTGAAGAAAAAGAGGAAAAGTTTCCTCAGACAGACCTCCCTCTCCTGGAAAGTCTTAGACTACAAGCCACCCCACCACACCCCAGCCAGCATGGCCATATCGGATAGATTTTGGTAATTGGTCGGAATGTCGGCAGATTATCGGCTTGCTGACTGGGTTTGTGTGTTTTTTTTATGATTTGCTGAAAAGATATCGGTCAGATGTCGGCTAAATGTTGGATATGCCGACGTCGGGTCGATGTAGAGCCGATTAATTCAATATTTTCCAATTTTTGAATTTTTTGTTCGTATGGCATGCTAAATTGATTGTTCAATGCATTAATCTGAATGAATATAGCACATTTCTTCTAATGTCTATTATTATATCTCGGGCCAACGTCAGGCCGACGTAGTTTGTATCACTTGATACCATATATCGGGCCGCTGTCAGTCCGATATAACACGCCATAAATGGAGGTAATGACATGTCATTTTGAATATTGTATATTTATTGTTATGTGAACAGATATTCCTCGCAAATGTCATTTTTTACATTGCAAAATGATGCTACCTCAGAGCTCCAGATAAGGGTTTGGACTTTGAGTATTTTTACTCCATTGTTTTTATTTTAATTGGGTATTTGCATTTTGAAATTGGGTAAAAAATAAATTTTACCCCATCATTTATTTTTCAATTGGGTATTTTTACCCTACCTGGATGTTTTCAATTGGGTATTTCCCTGTAAAATTAACTAACAACAAACAAAACACATAATCAAACATGGTACTCACGTTTATCATTATGTTCTGTGCGTTTGACATTTTTAACCGACGCTTGATTTAGATCGCCCAGCGCATACACGATATAAAAAGGGTACAGGCAAAAATGAGTAAATCGCGCACAATTCAAACTGAATTTCGGAACCAGTCTTTTACTTATATTTGATTTTGTTTCGAGATATTGTGAGAACTCTGGGCCAATACGCGATCGATTAGAAATGAAAAATTGCAAATACGCAATCAAATATTTATTTTGCGTTATGATACGCATGGTTTTGTATTTATATTGCTTTTTCCACCATTTTATTTGCATATTTACGCAAATATGCACCTTATCTGGAGCTCTGCTACCTACATGCCTACATTCACAAGAGTTTTATTTATTGCTAATGAATATTTTTACAGTCGAGCTAATTGAGATAAGCACCTAAAAAAAGATATATATATATATAAGGTAGTGAGTATTCATTAAATTGATTTGATAAAAAAAATCGGACGGAGTTAAAAGCCCGATAACCTTGTATGTTGCCAAACATATACATGTATTTTGGATTGGTAATCCGATGCTCTAGCTACATACTGTGCTAGCTGGATGGTGACAATAGGTCATAATGGGCCCACTTCGGGTCGAAACTATATCGGATACATATTGGATAGATAACTAACCGATGATGGATAGTAAACTAAAAGGATGTCTAACCGATGATGGATAGTAAATTAAAACGATATCTAACCGATACTGGACCGTTGTGTAGCCGACAAGATATCGGTCCGACTTGAAGCCGATGGGCACGCCGATCTCAGGCCGATATCGTTTGCGATACTGGTCCTATATAAAATAAAATATGGGGCCGATGAAGGCTAGATATAGGATTGCTGGCTGGGTCCTCACACCCTAGATTTGTTCATTTCAAAATACCTCCCACCCACCCACACACACACACCGAACGACCCACAAAACACACACACACACCTGTGTGTACTACGGTGTGATATTCCAGTGTGTCAGCACTATAGACTGTAGATAGATACATTACACTAAACACAATCATAAGTCCAGATTCTATTGTGCCCATACAGGTGGGTGTCCTATCGTTTAAAATATGGTGGATGGTCTGGTTCTCATTTATTTGACTCAGATAGTGATATCTGTGGTATGATAAAAATGACCTCATTATAGAATTTAAAAACAGAAATTGTTTGTATTTGTTTTATGACATAATTATAGACCAGTGGTACGATTCACCGGAACACAACAGACCAGAACGGAGATGAAACACCAGGATGTACTGGAACTGCCTTTTCAGTGAAAAGCAAAAATGAGATTTACACTACAGAAGGGCTGCACACTGATCATCTTCAAGAAAAGAGTCATCTATCCTTTGTTTATATATAAATGGTTGTCTGTGACTGATAGTTGCATTATTCTGTCAGGCATTTACAACCAGCATTGGATGGTGACACTAGCATCTTTGAGGAGTGGCCCATTGGGTCAGTCACACACAGATTGGATTTCTTCAAACCCATACACTGAAGTGAATGCAACTTGCCATCTTGTACAGATGGTTCTTATTCAAGGTAAGATCAGGACAGATGGACTGTGGTGTTAAAATTAAAACAATTATCCCTATCTCTCATCTATTTGTGAATCATATTTAGTGTTATCGGCTAAATACACAGGTCACAGTTTGCATATATTTAGTAATAAATAATAACATAGAAAATATCAACTTTTCTGGCAAAAAGAAAGAAAATGTAAAAAATCAATTGGAACAATGTATGTATATGTATAAAGTTAACAATCTTTCAGTTTAGTTATATCACGACAGTGTATACTTGAAGCAGTGAGGTAAATGCTGAATTTGGCAGTTTAGTTTATTTCAAGCTAGTCTAAAACGTTTTTATCTAAATATACTGAGTTGCAAAAGAAAGTGTATACAGCTCAGTTGTGTAACAAAGTGTGCAATGAGGTTTTTTTAATGATATATTCATTCTTCTTATTATTATTGAGGCCCCCAGGAGGATGGAAGGGGTACATCTTCCTTTGTTCCCTGAAAATATGAGTCGGTGTTCCCTTGTTCCCCACAACTATTTTGCTTTGTTCCATAAAATTATTTGTCCTGTCCAATGTTCCCCTGTTCTCTAAAAGTATTTTTAATGTTTAAAAGATTTGCTAATGTTCCCCAAAATTCATTCTGGCCTACAGTACACTGTCATCACAAAAATATTGTTTGAAATGTTAACTGTTTGTGATTTTTTTTTTAATATTAAAACTAGATGTTAGAATTTTATTCCCTGTAAAGTCACGTTCCATTGTTCCCTAACCTAAAAATATGTGTCAATGTTCTCTTTTCCCCTGAAAATAACAGCCATTGTTAACAGCCATTGTTCCCTTGTTCACCAAATATAAATGGCCATTTCCCCCAAAAGCCCTGAGAGGACCTCGTTATTATGTTGCTTTCAATTGTATTGTTCTTTCACCTCTTTCATTGAGTTTTATGTGTTTAAAATTTACTTTCACATTTTCTGTGCTCGCCTCAAGGTTTTACCTTAGTTCATATTATTATTGAGGCCCACAGGAGGATGGAAGGGAAAATATGAGTCAGTGTTCCCTTGTTCCCAACATCTATTTTGCTTTGTTCCCCAACATTATTTGTCCAATGTTCCCCTGTTCTCTAAAAGTACTTTTAATGTTTAAAAGATTTGCTAATGTCAAAATGCATTCTGTCCTACAGTAATTATAGCTGCAACACTGTCATCACAAAGATATTGTTTGAAATGTTAACTTTTTGTGATTTTTTTTTAAATATTAAAACTAAATGTTAAAATTTTATTTCCTGTAAAGTCATGTTCCATTGTTCCCTAAAAATATGTGTATTGTTCCCTTGTTCACCAAATATAAATGGCCATTTCCCCCAAAACCCCTGAGAGGACCTCATTATTGTTTGACACGTTATTTGTATTGTTCTTTCATTGAGTTTTATCTGTTTAAAATTTACTTTCACATTTTCTGTGCTCGCCTCAAGGTTTTACCTTAGTTCATATTAATGAAATACTATAATATTACTGACTATAATATCTGTTATAGTCAACGGTTATTGGAGGTCACAAAAATTAGCTTTTTTAACTTATTGAGTAAATTTCACGGTGCAGTTGTTCGTACATGTACACCGGAATCTCCAGCGTTATCCTAATTTTACAAAGAGGTAAGTTGTGCTTTGAGCTCCCAGTTAAAAACTTAAATTTATTGAAATCAGACTCGCAGGATCTATGATTTTTTTGTAATATTCCTGTTGCTCATGATTTTATCTTCGATTAGGTTGGATTCGTTTCATTTTACTCATACATATGTTTACGTTGTTGCTGGATGCAAATAACATTTTTTATTTCACCTTATTTGCTCGGCCATTTTTGATTCTCGTCAGAACAATTGTTCTTTCAATTACATAAACTTTATTTCGTCTCTTTCTTTGTTTCTATTCTGTGAGATTCCTTTTCTAATTAATATAACTATAAACAAATAAAACCGTTCTCGTAAATTATTTAATAAATATTCCCGAAATGTTGGGTGCAGTCATCGTTTGCCACGCGGTTAAGTTTTGCACTAAATAACCTATTCGATGTATTCTCATCTTGCGTGGTTTATGAGTGACGTCATGCCAGGGACTAGGTAAACGTTGATTAATATTACTCTCACATTGTGTGGTTTGAAATTTAAATGGTTTCTAAACATTGATAACTTCGTTTCTTGCCTTTCTTTGTTTTTTAAAGCGTTCGTTTAGCGGGGTTTGCCTCGGGCTTGGGCGTAACTAGTCCACCTGCTACACCTGAATTCCAAAATGGAATGTCCCTTTACTTTAGAATGAACTGTTTACTGGTGTACTGCAGCAGGTCGCGGTAACTGGGTCAGCAGCTGATTACATGTATGCTAAATTAGAACAATGAGGTTGTATTTGCGTGTGTTTCAAGATTAAAGCGGCTAGGTACATTCTAACTGAAAATGTTTAGGGCATAATGTATATTGCAAGCTTAATGCATCTGGGTGCATTTCTACTGAGGGTGTTTGGGGTGTTGTCCAAAAATAAAATAAATACTTTTATAATAATAGTGGGGTAATAATAATAATGAGTAAATATGTATATATATAACAACAATCGTAATAATTTTAAAAAAGATTTATTCCAATAAGTTTATTATTTTCATTTGTGCTCAGTTTATACAGTGTACGTTGATTTTGTTTTCATAATCACACTGGATAATTCGTCGTGGAAATCGAGCCAGTTCGATGGTGCGAGCCAGCTCTGCCGGGAAAAGTCAGCGGTTGTATGTAATGTCTCCCGGTGTGACAGCAAGTCAGTGACGTCACATATCGTTGAGTGGAGCCCCGTGTGGTTACGGGGCAAAGAATAGGGCCACTGCATATCCCGTTGGAGGGGAACCCGGTGTGACAGCAAGTCAGTGACGTCACAGATCGTTGAGTGGAGCCCCGTATGGTTACGGGGCAAAGAATAGGGCCACTGCATATCCCGTTGGAGTTCCCCTCCAACGGGATATGCAGTGGCCCTATTATTTGCCCCGTAACCACACGGGGCTCCACTCAACGATCTGTGACGTCACTGACTTGCTGTCACACCGGGAGGGGGGTAGAATCCCCCCAAATTCATGTTCATTTTATCATTTTATGTTCATGCTTATTCAAGGTCTTCATCATGACCCCTGCATTGTTTCAGGTGCCATTTCGCTCATATCACTAGAGCAGTGGCAGAAAAACAATAACGTGCCTCAAGCGTAAATGGAGTGTCTACAATAGAATTTGCAGCAACTCTGCAGTTCAGGGTAAGTAGGTTCTAGGTCCGTTCTCCATATTTTATCTCGATGTACATGGAGGATGAGCCTGGCATGCTCATTCCTGTTAGGCGCCATATAAGCTTTCATGTGTTGGTGCGCCTTAAAACCCCAATTAAATTCAATTCAATTCGTTGAGTGGCTCGTTTGGTTGCAGAAGAGACCGTACAAAGATGTTAGTCAGTTAGAGGAACAGATGTTGCACTGCCTACGGAAACAGGAAACGTGTTATACACGTTATTATGGGTTTAAAGTCAGTGGGTTTTATACACTTTAATAGGGGATTTAAGTCAGTTGAGATAAAAATAATAATAATAATAATAATATAAAAAAATATATTAAAAAAAAAAAATAATAATAATAATAATAATTGGCTAGATATGTTTTTATGGTATGATGGTTTACACCACTTTCTGCTGTTGTTGTAGATAATGCAAAAATCACCAAATATCATATTTTACACCAGGAGTCTGCAAATGCAAATTGCAAAAGATGTTGATGGGTGATGTATGGCTGTAGATTGTTCACACCTTTCATTTTTGATACACGTTGTTCCTGCAGACAGTTCACACTAGGAAGTTTAGCATGGTCTCCAAGTAAACAATATCCTGTTTGTAATGAATGTTACAATGCTTAGACTACATTTTCAATTCAGTGAATTAATTTGCAAAAAAACACAATGAAAACAATAATAATAATAATAATTATTAATTATTGAGTCCGTCATGAGGCAATTAAAACTGTAAATAACAGTGAGTCGCATTAGAAAAATATGATTATTTGACTCACGGCCTGCAGGAAAATGATTATCTGAATGCTATTATAATATTAAAACTGTTTTCTTCGTGTCCTGCAGAAAAAAACACCACCTTTTTCAAGGCAAACATGGAGATGTTGAATTTTTAGAAAATGTGTATGCTTGGGATAACCTTGCGTCCCTTTAATCATTTTTTTTTTGAGCAGATCTAAATATAATTCTGTTCTCATTATCTCCATTATTTACTGCATATATTATTTAAGAACTTTTATGAAAACCACTTAAGAATAAAAATAATTTGTTGGACACCATTTAGTTGATGGAGAAATGTTGTATCAAGCCGTAATGTTAGCCTGTTGTTGTTATCATCATCGTAGTTTTAGCTTCTGCTGGTATTATTTAACTCCAAGGCTGTTCGTGAAATTGTGTTTTATGATGCTAACCATGAATTTGGAGTGTTTAGGCAATATGTTTTCTTACTGCTCATAAGTACATCTCACCAGTTGTTGATTTCAGTTAATTTTACCTTGCTGCTGTTGACTGTTGCTACTAATAAAAGTTTTTGGTCTGACAATGGCGGCAATGAATATTCATGACCCAGAGCGGTAGGTGACGTCATACCGTCCGGGCGTTCGTCTAAGATAGTGCGGAAGTATTGTGTCGGATATGGCATTATTTTAATTTGAATTAAAATTGTTAAACAGTTTAAAATTATTGATGCCGCAATTGTACTTGACTTTCTTTGAAATTGACTGTTTATAAAACATTCAATGCTTTTCGTCTAGCGATCAACTTGACATTTATTCAGTTTGCGTACAATAATGTTTTCATTACAGTGGCTGTTATTTTTATACTGATGCTGTTGCTGATGCTGCTTAATTTTAATTGGATCTCTATTACATCTTTGAAGGCTTAATTTGTTCCATTCTTGGACATTGTGCCTTATATTTCAGTTCATGTAACCATCAAGTTGCCTTAACACCAGTCAAAAGATCCTATGTCGGTATCGGATGCAATGTGTGCAATAGGTCGTAGAGTCTTGCAGTGTTGGTATTGTATGTAAAGTTCCACTTTTTACCTGTTATACAAGATAAATCTACGCCATACTGCAGCTTTGTGAATTTCGAAAATATGTCGTGTAGAGTTTGGGAATATATCCCTACAATTGTTTAATACATTCATATTTAATGCACCGAAAGTGCTTTATCAGTGGTGTACATATTCAAGACATGGAAAGAAGTTACATACTTATCATAATGCCTCATTTTAAGGCTTTTCCATTTGATCATTGGTTTATTTCTGGGCTATTCCTTTCGATCGATGAGGTTTTATTTACCCTGCACCAGGATGATGTTTTATTTATCCTGCACCAGGTATTTGTGCCGGCGGTTCATTGCAGTTTAGTTATCTGTTCCTTTTCGGCTTGTCCCTAGTCAATAAACAGCACTTTAAACCAGTTATGTGCATGGTCACTAAATTATAAAACCACTTCTGTGCTGTGTTCTGTTCTATTAAATAAAAACTCCTCGGCAGGGTTCCACACTGCAGTGTGTGCGTGTGCGTGTGTGTAGCTCTGGGGTTTATAGTCAATAGTCATAGTCATAGTTATATAAACAACAGGGCGTCCAAAAGGTATATGCACAATAGAACCTGGGCAGGATGCACATTGTATTTTAATAACTCATTTCCTCCAAGTCAACAACTTCATCTTAGGTTGTCATACAAGAAGGTGATAAATGAGATAAATGTCATTCCAATAGTCAGCATCACGATGACATATTTATGTATTAGTTAAAGGGAGTTTACATAGTTTTGTGGCTAACCTTTTTAATGTGGGCTAGTTTACGTGAAAAGTATACATATTCTTAATGTATTGTTGTCAGAGTGTTTGGATGGATTAGCCTTTAGATAGTTATAGATCGTTATGCAAGTACTTGATATTTCTATGGTGGCTGATAAAACAGTGGAGCACCGACATAAGTTGAGCTTGTAGCCTGTAAACAATCATGTACCGATTGATCGACTTTTCATCAATTACTTAGGCCTCTGATGATGATGATGATGATGATGATTCATTACAAAAGTCTAAAATCAATCGTGGTAAAAGGTAAAAATGCAGTTTAAGGCATGTTTAAAATAGAAATAAACTTGATTTTCCAGAAGACAAAAGTTAATACACTTGGGAAAATGTGCATATTATACACAAACAAATGTATATCAGTTGTTTGCTGACTGAAATGAAAATAACCATGGCACGCGAAACGGTAGGAAAGGATACATGCTTTATCGGAAATCATTCAGAGTTCAAAGTCTGCAACTGAGTAACATGTACATGTTACACTTCATATTATTAAACCGATATTCCTGAGGCTAATTTATGACAGCTTAGGAACTTTTAACAGTCAATTTGTTTTTGGAGACACACATTAAAATTACAATCTTCTTCCAACCTTTGCATACTGGATATTTTTCTGACATTTATTTATTTTGCTAATGTCTGATGCATCAACTCATGTGGTCGTGGGGAAATGATTAAGGGAAATACCCATTAAAGGGTTTTAGAAACCATGTTAAGCTTCTGATCGAGTTGTTTAGGGTCAATTCACCCGATGTGGTCGTTGTGTGGTCTCAAATACTTCCTAGGCTCTCATGGCGTTATTCTATCAATCCTGTAGAAATGACAACGGCCAGAAAGCAGCTAAACAGTTATGCTGCTAAGGCGATAATAAATATTGGGGGCCATTATGTGCTACACCCATACATTCAGGCTGATGATACATACCTGTCTTGAACAGGATGGTGTTCATTTATCAAAAGATGAATTAAAGGGAAAATAAGGCATCACAAACACGAAAGGGTTTGGTTAAGATCAGATGATGGGCTAGTGTTCGTAAGGCAGACTATGGCATTTTTCTATAAATCAACGGCCATAACTCTTGTGATACGGAATATAGCTGGTTGTCCAATTCTCCAAACTCATATCGATATTAACATTCTGTAAAGGTTTAGTAAAGATCGGATACAAAATAAAGGTGTTAGAGTGTTGACAAGGTAAACTATAGCATAGTTTCATTAAATCAAGGGCCATGACTCTGGTTTATTATCTAATATAAGTGACTTTCGAACCCGCCCGAGCTGTTATTTATATTACGACGCTAAGGCAAACTATAGCATTTTTCATTAAAGCAAGGGCCATAATTGATGTTTATTGTTCAATGTTGGCAGTGTTCGAACTCGACCGAGCTTTCAAACAAAATGCCATTGAAAAATGTATGTGCTTTTACAATGTGGAGAGACACTGTGGAGAGATTCATTGATTATGTTCGTAGAGATTTTTCGTGCAAAGCGAGGACAAGGAAATACAGGATATATTCACAATATTTTATTGGGACATCTTATACATAAAATGAACGAATTAGAAAGTGATTTGAAAATATATAGACTTGAACAAACTGGAAGTATGGCCGAAAAAACAGGAGTATGGGAGTTGCAAAATCGATTCAAGCTAACCAGTAGGCCTTATTGCCTACTGACCGTTCCAAGTCGGTAACCCTGTCTTCACCACCCTTTCTGGGTTTTTTTTGTCTCTTTCATTGTTTTTTCAAGTCCTTGTTTGCAGTACAGTGTGGACCTACGATGCCATTGCGCTCGGATGCTGTGGTTTCTATAGGACCCTATATCTCATTTTTGCACACAGTAAATGATTTGCCGGAAGTGGAGTGTGATATTCTAGTCGTATTAAAGCAATAATGAACAATTAAAAACACTAGGCATTCTTGTGAATGGCACGTAAATGTGTTTGTTGATTTGTGTAGTAGTCCTGATAAAACGTCCACGCGTTTTTCTGTAAACGATTCTGCCTTCTTGCTTGTCTGTTTGCGTGTTTGTTTCTGTGTTTTGTGGTTGACTGTCCTCCTTAAATGCTACTTTCCCTGTCCGATCGTTTTATATTTCTTCCAATGGTCCAGCAAAACGGACACTCTTGCAACTTCATTCGGAGACAATGAATATAATGTTCACCAAAGCATCTACAAAGCCATTTCCGTCATGTTGACTTTCTGCCTGCATTTGAAATTAAGGATATGTCTCGAAAAAAAAGCATATGTGCTTCCTCGTTCCTAAAATACGCTATCCAAACCTTCATTCTACGTGTTGGAGACTTTATAACAGTCTCAGTGAAATAAAGGCACTCACTGCGACACCACAATCCCATCGAGATGTTTATATGCTACTTAAACTTGTATGTAAATGTATAGACTATTATAACAATTTGGGCAATATCGGCGATGCTGCAATAGCATCATTTCATGTAAAAAATATAGTGTTAAGTCATATAACACAATGTCAGTTGGACTCCACTGGTTGCATAAAACCAACGCTGCGAACGTTGGCTAAATGTACCAGAGAGAAGAAATTTCCTTATTGGAAAAAAAAATGTAACTTATTATTTCAGATAGATACGATACAGTTGTAAGATTTCTGTATTTTTATCTCTAGGAACTGTTGGGGCAAGACAAATCAACACCAAACGAGTGGGATATAGTGCCTCAAGAAGAACGTAGAAGTATGTGACAGATTTCAAAGTATAATTGGACAAACAATATTCGAAGTTGCATACAAGTTAAGACAAGGGGAGGATGCAGGTCGGTTATATATAAGGGAAATAATTTTAGTATCAAAGCGTTACAATGAATACACCCTTTCTGTTGGTTATGACAACTTTACTATGAACACTAACACACGAAAATGTATCATACAGTGAGCGGGAATACTATAGCACGCCCGGGAATCGCACCGCCAGCATTGCGTTTACAATATTGAGAGTTTAAGGCGGAGTATTTCCGATAATGCAGGCGAGCGATAAAAATTTCCGGAATTGAGGTAGGTGTTCAGCATTGTGAACGATTGTTTTTGCATTTATTTTTTTTCTTCAAAAATCAAAGAATGTCATGTTCTAACAAACTGACCAAAGCGAAGGTTTCAATACAGAAAAACGTGCAAAATGTTGAACACCTCCCGGGCGTGTATAGGGAATAGACAGTTCTTTTATCACTGGCAATTTTGATATTATTGAGGATAAAAGCATATTGCCAACGGTCCTAAGTATCGCCTTCCATCTGATATTGATTTTAATGCCTATCGCAATGAAATTGTAGATTCATTAACATGTGTTCGTGCTAAGTGGTGTAAACGCGAGAGCGCAGACAAAAATGCAGTTACAGCCTGGATTAAAATAGTTCTTGAAAGTATCGAAATACGTATACCATTTCATGAGTCAAATTCCTATTTGCTTCCACGGCGGTCATCTGACAAGTTACGTCATCTGAAAAAGGGATTCCAGAATATACATATTAAAGAAACTAACCTGCCAAATAACGGCAAAATAACATTACAAACCCCTTTATCAAAACTCGATCCAGGTGTTCAGGTCATATAATAATGTATATGTACTGATTAAAAGTATAGGTTGGTTTCGTTGTTGTCTGAAAATTGCACTTTATCAATACGTTAAATGCAGGGCTAGCGAGCCTTTCTGCTTATCTTACCACACCACTGCTGGTGAAGGATATAGTTTCCCAGCATTTTCCTTTTTGGAGACTGTGAAGTTTCTGTAAATAATAAGCAGAATAAGCTTCCTACTACGTACTGGATTCCAAAACCTCACAAAAATACTCTCAAAGCACGGTTTATCTGATCGTTGTTTGTACCATTACTAATGTGTCAAAACTGTTGACCTGCTGCCATTACGCGATTAAAGAACCTGTCATAAAATACTGCAAAAAGGTATTCGAAAATTCAGTAATCAATTTGTTTAGATCAATCAAAACGTCCGGAGAAGTCCTTGATAAATTACGGAGTAAGCATTTCCATGCATCTACTATAAGTACCTACGACTTTTTGCTTTCTAGGCTATTGTTTTTTTGTATTATATTTACACGAGCATATTTGTGTTTTACTTATATTGCCTATTGATGCTGCCTTGTTGGTTAGAGATTAGATCATGGCGGGGATTTCTTTATTTACACTGTCCTGTTTTAATGGGATGACAGTAGGGTAAGTGTGAGGTTTGGTGCACCCTAGAACCGCTTAAAAACCCCAGTGGCCTACTTTGCCACTGACCTTCCAAGGCGGTAGCCCTATTGTCAACCCTTTTTGTGTTTGTGATGTCGTTTGCATTTATTATTGCTTTTGCCTTCTTGTTTGTCTGTATGCGTGTTTGTTTCTGTGTTTTGTGGTTTACTGTCCTCCTTGAATGCTACTTTCCCTGTCCGATCTTTTCATATTTCTTTTCCACTCTATACACCACTCTGCCACATAACCTGATCAAAGATAAATTGATTTAGCTTATATAGAAGACCTTTGCTAGAGAACTGACTACTTTTCTTGCTTGTTATAATGTCAGAGCGTTGTTTACAAACGCCGGTAATGATAATTATAGCATGTGTACTTGCGCTGATAATGGTAGAGCGTTATCTTTTCTTTTAGATAACATCTTTATTAGATACGGTAAAACCGTTTACCGCTAGGTTGCTGGTATTCCTATTGGTACTAACTGTGCGCAGATTTGTTTTTATAACGTTAATAAAGAGGTTTTAAGCTGAGTTTGTCACAAGCTAGCCAGAGTGACATTAGGAATGCGTTTAATAATACATCTCGGTATCTGGATGAAAAACTCACTACTATGTATCCACAAGAGCTCACGTTGAATAAAGCCAACAGTTCGGATACCATAGCAGCATTCCTCCATCATCATCTCTCGATTTCAAATGATTGCATACATACTAATATATATGATAAGAGAGATGACTTTAACTGAAACATGGTTAACTACATTTGGATGGGGAAGTACCTCGTGCTATATCATACGGGGTTTATATCTCCCAGATAATTCGTTTTGCTAGGGCATGTAACGATGTTAAGGATTTCAATAATCGAAATCAAGTTATCACAAGTATTCTTCCTTAGCAAGGTTTTCGTTATCACAAACTACGTAGATTTTTCTCAAAGTTATGTCGCCGCAACGAAAACCTGCTGGAAATGTACAACACCTTCCTAAAAACGTTTCTGCGAGTAGGTATGTCAAAACCATTATTCTATGCAAATGTGATCTATAAATTTCAGAAATTAAAGCGTTCTGAAGGATTTCCTGACCACTTTACAAAATAAATCAGAAAATTCGTCCGGAAAGGATACGACCCGTTAGTCTTACAACACACTTCATGCTTGGTGATTGACCCCTCCACAGTCAGTCATTACGCTTCATTTTTCTCTTGTGCGATGACCGGACAACATCGTGGGACTCCATGATTGCATCCTCTGAGACCCTAAAAGGAGAGGTTGGTGCATGAACGTTCGTCCCTCGGGTTTTCTGATCGTACCCTAGATTGGGTTTTTCTTTGGCTCAAACTACTGTGGTTTTTCAGTACAATTCTGGATACATCTTAGAGGTGTTTTTTTATTATGTTTTATATAGTTTTACAATAACATATACGTGTATCGTTTGCTAATTGCTCTGGATGTGGACGCATTGTTAGAGATTCCTTTTAGTTGGATGTACTATTATTTTTACTCTGTATTGTCAATTTGAGCGCTGAAATAGGTCAATAGCGATGTTGTGTACACATAAAACCGATTTAAGAAAATATGTAGGCTTTATTGCCTAATGACCGTTCCATGTCGGTAATCCTGTCTTCACCACTTGTTGTATTATGTATTTTCCTTTTCATTGTAAATTAAATTTGCTCTGTTTGTGGTTCCGTGCGTACCTACGATGTCATTGCGTTTGGGTGGTGTGATTTCTATAGGACCATTTTCTCATTGTTCTTTTACAGTAAAATATACATTGTAACAAATAATTTCTAATATATACAATAGAATAATATCTGCATCAAACAATTATCAACTGAATATCAAAAGTTAGGTATATACCACCGTTTTCAAACCTGCATGTATTCGCCAGGGTCATGTCCATGACAAAATGTTTGGAACAACCACTATAAACTGTCAAAAGCATGCACCATTTAACATTTTTTGTATTTCAGAATAATTCCGATACTAACCTTAAATGTTTCATTCTCCATTGTCAAACCACGGTTTTATACGAGGGGAATAGGAGATGGGAAAAATGTATCGACTCGTAATTGTGTGCAGTTATATTATACACATAACATAAGTAGGTATAAAGGTCCTAACATGACAGTGTTTACAAATATAGAAATCCCCTTACACGCTACACTATATCCTGTAATAACCTAGGAATCATTTATAGGCAATGTAAGTTTAACAAAAGGATGATCACTTATATATATGCAGATATAAAAATCCTAGAAAGCCACAAAGTAAGTACGCAATGGCTCGGTAGAAGCGGGAGCAACAAGATAATAAATCATTAAGAGCCAGACGGAAGACACAAACTAAACGTTACCATCCTATTCAGGGTTTAGGTAGATGTCATTATAGGGTCCACAATCTCTCGTGTCACAGGAAAGCGTGGTGGCACACTGTAAAAGGGTCAACCACTAAACATGCAGTGCGTAGTAAAATGATAGAGTCGTGACCTCGTCGATAAACTTTTTGAAAGTTTAATAAAGATTGAAACTTTCTGAAAGTTTAATAAAGATTGTATTAAAGTGATTATGAGCAAGAACTGTTCGATGTTTGTAAATCACGTCACTTAGCATAGAAGTCAGGTTGTGATAATCCTTGTTGCAGAACATTATTTTAAATCACTAAAGTTCTGATAAGGGTAGAGTTTTATTTGTACAACATTAAGGTAACGAATGCTTAAGTCCTCAACTCGACTACAAGCTCTATAAAAAAGAATAATTATAGATATCTCCATTTTAAATCGAAATATGTAAACAAGAAAAGAAGTGACAGTATCGGAAAATAGCTTTGTTGAATTAAAGTTCTTTAGGACAGATATTATTAACCATAGTAGAAAAGAAAAGGTTTAGTATTAAATGGTGTCGTAGAGAACATGCTGACGCTAACTCCCTTTCTACTTGAAAAAATATTATTTTTAACATCATAGATACCCGTATTACCTTCTATACGGCTAACGCCTCCCTACTTCCCCTAGACCTAGGTTTTCATATCGTAATTTAAAATCGGGAATCCAGGAATTCATAATAACTTTGTTTTAGTTCATGCTGATAAAGCAGCTAATAATATAACCATTGTTTGACGCCTCCATGACGTCAATGCTTTATCAGGAACTCGGCAGTTCTAATTCGTATAATCCAGTGCAATCTACTGAAGATGATGTTTGTTTCGACGCATATCACTCAATGCAAGATTTTCAAGGCTGGAGTAGACGAAAAGCAAAACAGACTTCAAACGATGTACTGGATTCCCAAATTACACAAACAACCATGTAAAGCCCGTTTTATTTCCAGTTATAGTTCTTGCACTTCTACAAATATCTCCAAACTTTTAACATCTTGTCTTACTGCCGTTAAAGATCACGTTAAACAAAACTGCGCGAAAGCTTATGAAAACCCTGGGATTAATTTATTTTGGACTATTAAAAATTCAGGCGACGTTCTTGATAAAATTTGCAATAAACGTCAAGCTTCATCTTTAAGTGTTTATGATTTTTCTACACTATATACAACTTTACCTCACAACCTTATCAAAGACAAGCTTATTGCTCTCATTCAAGAAACTTTTGCTAGGGAAAATATTACATTTTGGCCTGTATATTTTCGTCAGGTATGGAACTTTTTCGTTTTTCTAGAGCTAGTACTCGAGTTGAGGACTTATTCGTAATTCTACGACTGATTATTCCTATTACGACTTATATTCGTAATCTTTGTTTAGCTGAAAAGCTACTCCATCAGGCCTACCGTTACCATAAACTTCGTAAAACGTTTGCAAAATTGTATTATCGTAACCCTGATCTTCTTTCCAAATATAAAAGTAATTTAAGAACTCTTCTGCGACAAGGACTTTCACAGCCTGACTTCTATGGTGATGCGATTTACAAACTTCGTAAGATTCTTGGTCATGATCACTTTGTATGACATTCATTGATCCAGTTTTTCCTTAGTTGATTGTCCTCCTTGAATGCTACTTTCCCTGTCCGATCTTTTTATATTTCTTCATACTATCTTTGTTAAAAGGTTTATCAAAAGAGGTTATGACCCTATCATTTTGCAACGTACTGCATGCTTGGTGGTGGACCCATTTACAGTTCGCCACTATGCTTCCCTCTTTAATTGTACGATGAACGGACAGGCTGTGGACCATATGATGACGTCTACCTAAAGCCCAAAAGGACGGTGACGTTTGATGTTTGTCTACGGTCTTGTCTTGTCGTGCCCTCAATGGTTTATTCTCTTGTTGCTCTGGCTTCTGCCAAGTCATCGAGTACCTTTTTTGTGGCTTTCTAGGCTATTGCTTTTTTTGTATTTATATATACACGAGCATCTTTGTGTTTTACTTATATTGCCTATTAATGCTGCCTTGTTGGTTAGAAAATAGTTCATGGCGGGGATTTCTTTATTTACACTGTCCCGTGACAGTAGGGTAAGTGTGAGGTTTGATGCACCCTAGAACCTGGTGTAACCCACCCGCCCCTCCCCCCCCCCTCCACCCACAAAGTGGCCTTTTTGTCACTGACCGTTCCAAGGCGATAGCCCTACTGTCATCCCTTAATGTGTGTGTGGCGTCATATGCCTTTATTATTACTTTTGCCATTCTTGTTTGTCTTTTTGCGTGTTTTGAGGTTTACTGTGTTCTGTGAAAGCTGCATTTCCTGTTCGACTTTTATACTTACTTGTACATGTTCAATATATCATCCAGATACCGAAAAGTTTTATTAAAGGCTTAGATGACATCTGCCTGCGCATCTGGTGAAGGACTCAACATGAAATACGCTTGACTTTGATAAGGTTGTACTTATAAATGACACGTGATGCTTAATGCAAATGTTATCAAGAAAGTGTCCTGAATGTTTAATTGGCCAAAATAAATTAATCCCAGAAATGGCATAAGCTTTAGCACACTATTGTTTGGCATTATCTTAAACGGCAGTAATACAAGGAGTTAAACGTGTGTAGATGTTTGTAATGGTGCAGGCACAAGAATCAGGATTTAAACGGGATTTATAATGTTGTTTGTGTAATTTAGGAATCCAGTAAAAAGTTGAAAGTTTGTTTTGTTTTTCGTCTACCCCAGCCTTGAACGCGGTGCACTGAGTTATATGCGAGCAAACAAAAATGAGAAAAATGGCCTTCAGTATATTGTTTGGAGTATACGAATCATTAAAACATTTACTTCAAGTAGGCGTCAAAAAATAATTACATTCTTACCTACTTTATCAGCAGGTACTAAAAACAAATTTGTTTTGGATTCCCGATTTAAAATTACGAAACGAAAAGCTAGGTCTTGAAGGACGGTAGCGGATGGTGGGAGGTGTACAGTACTGGTTTTACCCAGGAAAAGTGGGTGGTCTGCCTCCACCAAAAAAAATTCGACTGTAATATATAACTTACATGTGTTGAAAATGACGTAAAACACCCTACAAACAAACAAACAAAAGTTTTATTTAAGTTTGACGTCGTTTTCTTCACACGTCTGAAACTATAGCTCTCGGACAGGGGCCGGTCACTATCACAGAATAGTGACCGGATGACGTCGCATTGAGCTAAGAAGGAAATATGCAAATGAGGTATTATATAACGACGTGATAATTTCACTTCAATGTTGCCAATTTACCTTGTTTATGGCGGCGAGTTGTAAACATGTAAAGTTTTTTTGTTCGCATGATGTCATCTACGTCACGCGCCGGTAACGCGTTCGCCCTACAAATAATGCGACACCTTAAACCATATTTAACGTTTTTAACATGCATTTTATAAAGTACGATTTCAAATAATATTTAAGGTGTCTGAACGTATCGTATGTTTACCATGCAAACAACTGGGACTACTGTGCATGTTTTATTGTATATAAGCACAGTGATTCTGTCCTCGTTTGTATCTGTAGGTAAACTAGTGTATTACGGAAAAAAAAGTAATGGCATTGTTATACTCCCTGAAGCCATGTTATATGATAAAATAAAATCCTCAACGGATTAATTGATCTGAGCACGACACGCAGCAAAATCAATTACTAAAGGAAATCTATACTTCGAACCTTTAGAAAACGAATGCCGAATACGTTTATATCAAATATCAAAACTACCAGTGACGACATGACCATCCGGAATATAGCACAATTTGAAATGTTTACAATCACTTTCCTTATGAGTATTAATTTCTATGTCAAGGTAAGAATCAATTATGGTGTAGTTGAAAGTGATATTTCTTTTGTTTCGTATACGTATTTATAAAAATCTAGACGACTTTAAGAATTGTTGAACTGTTTTAGATTAGAATTATTAACACGATTTTCTCGAAAATAATTAGATCTAGTATGTCAATAAAATCGATATTCTAAAAAAAATATAGTACCTTTAGAACATGTCTGACGTGATCGGACTCCTTGTCGATATTGCTTTGCAGAACATGATGCATATCTTTAAATTATAGAAGCAGTGTTATACAAAGGATCTGTTCAAATAAATGTGTTGTTTCTTTCCTCGTCAATCAACTTAAGTGAGGACATAGACAAACGAGTAAAACGAGAAAGCATAGAGAGCTTTCCAGACTTTTTAAAAATGTTAACTAGCAACTAAATGTCATTTCTGTTTGATGTTACCATTACGTCTACGACCATGATACTTCGTATAGAAAATGTAGAAAAACATGTAAATAGTAAGGTCTTTTGAAATAGTTCCTTGTTGATAAATAGTGTCATTGCTCAATTATCTGAAGTGGTTTTAGAGTTATGAATTAAAAAACACTTTAAGTTAAATATGTAAAGCCTGACACACAGTCTATTGATGGTTACTATACAATTAAATGTAACCTTATTATTAAAAGCGATTCATGAGTTTAAGATCGGATTAAAAATCAGACAAAGTTTTCTAAGTTATTTTGAGAAACCCAACTTCCACTATAACATAATCAAGAGCAATATGTATGAAACACGTACATTGATTTTGATTACTGTCAAACGTGTGAGATAGATTTTTGAACTGAATTGAAACAAACCTTCAATTGCTGAAATTAGTTGTGTTTCAATACATCAATTACCTCATTGTCGAACTTGTCCGATATCTTATTGAAACAGTCCTAAAATCGAAAAGTCATTGTGAAACAGTCCAAAAATCGAAAAGTCATTATGTTCGCAAGATGTTTTGTGCATATTTTTCAATCATCAAGGGCAAAACGCATGCGTAAAAATTGCTCATTGCCAAACCTGTCCAACTCTGAGATCTTAAAGAAACAAACCTCGACATCAAATTTGATGTTAATCAAATGCAGAAAACGTTTACTAATGTTATTGTTTCACAATAAAAACGCACCATCCATGATCTTTGGTCAGTACTGATTAAAATTGCATAATTAGTTATTTTCATAACACATTTCAATTTGAAACTTGCACTTAGGAAGAAGTGTACCAGACATAAAAAACACTCTTAACCTTATCATTGTAAATTATAGATAAACACATAAGGATTCATCCCATTACGCGATATTGTTTAGAGAACTTGCACACGCGATCATGAGTTTCCTTTATTTATTTTATATATATACTCTTTAGGTTTCCTCTCATTTTCTCAAGCGGTTTAATAGGTATGGAGTTATTGGACAAGAACATTGTATGACAATGAACGTACAAGCCTAAATTGTGAAACCTGTCCTACTCTGAGACCTTAAAGAAACAAACCTCGACTTCAAAGTCGATGATAATCAGATGCAGAAAACTAATTAAGGGGAATAACTCGATTTTGCTTATTGCTGAACTCGTCTAAGATTCTTTTGAAATGAACCTTCAATTGCAGTTTGGTAAAATCTGAAGCTGTTGTGTAAACAAGCTAAACTACCTTTATTTTGACATAATCATGGACAGCTACTCTGAAAATCTGAAGCAGTTTTACTAAAGTTACCCTACAAGCCGAATTTCACTTATTTTAACATAATTTAATCAAGGACAATAACTTTTTAATACATCATTACGTGGTTCGAGTATTAACTTCCATACCTCATCCAACCCCTTCTCCAAGAAGCGAAAACGGGATTGGCTGTGGTATGAAATAAAATCTTAAACAGTTTGCAGATGGTAAAATTAAAACATTTAATAGGTAATTTTAAACAGGTTATCGCATTTTTTCAGTAAAACATGTTTTTAAACATGTCTTATTGTCGAAATATCCGTTACAAAATACTGCTAATATAAGCTTTCCCATCGCTTAATGGAATTCAGGCGGGACCGCGTAATGCTTTGCAAGTTTGTTCATTGTCGAACTTGCCTGATATATTATTGAAAAAAAGCCTACACTAATTCCGCCATGTTGTTTTAATTTTTACACGGTAAACAAGGGGTCAAAATTAATTTTAGGCTTTGTGAAGTATAACGAATGGTTATGGCAAGATTATAAACAGATCCAGGAACGTCTATTTTCATTCTATCTAACCATATCAGGTATGAAAACATATAGTAAGTAATAAAAACAAAATCTCGATTCATATTTGACGTCCAGGCACCTTGAAATGCACAGTAGTGTATTACAGATGCAAATGAGTACCGAATCACTGTGTGTAGAGTTGAACATTTAATACCAATTGTTTGCGTGGTATATCATAAGATACGTTCAGACACATTAAATAGTTATCCTTATTCGAAATCTTACTTTATAAAATGCAATGCTAGTAACGTTAAATTTAGTTTAACGTGTCGCATTATTTGTGGTGCGAAGGCATTACAGCCGCGTAATCTTTCTGACGTCACGAAAACAACAAAACGACGTCATGATTTCTCTTGTTTTATTTCAATCACAATATTTTATCCAAAAAAAGTATGAAAGGAGAAATTTGGAAATCGTCGAACACGATAAATACAAAACATATTGCAATCTCGGTTTGACTGAGACTGTTCATGAACAGTAGTGACAAGTGTTTGCTACCGTTCATGCCCTCTAGCCCCGGGCTCAGAAGAACTCAATATTTAAAATGCCAATAGTGCGTAAATTTGAATCATCCCGAAGATGGTATGCATATGAACATGGAACGTTCAAAGCGGTATTTTCAGACCATTCCATGGCCAGCGGCGTTTGGTCCCAGTTTCTAACAAAACGCATTGCCCTAAACGAGAAAACAATGGGCGAAATAAACAAAATGGAATTTGTAAGATCAAACCATGGCTTCATGTTGATAAACATAAGTCTCGAATTCCCCCCACCCCCACCCCACCCCACCCCCCGCCCCCCCCCCCCCCACCCACTCCACCCCTCCTCCCCAAAAAAACGCTTCAAAAGTAGTCTGACTCAGTATTATGTTATCATCCTCCTCAATCCTCATTTACCTCATCAATCTTCTCCTCCTCAATCCCTCTCCTCTTCCTCCTCCTCAGTCCCACCTATTCATCCTCTTCCTCAATATGTCATATTTGAGCAGAGCTGATGCAAATATGGTAGCATATTTGAGCAAATTGAGGAGGAGAAGTAAACATGAAGGGGATTGAGGAGGAGGAGAGGAGGAGATGGAGGAGGAGGTGAAGAATAACGAAAGAAGGTGAAGATTAACGTAAAAAGGGGTCAATCCTAAACGTATGGTAAAATCATGTTTTCCTTCGTGGTATGCCTGTCTCCTTGAGTAGATCTGACTACGAGTACAAAAAGCTAACACTCGGAGGGAAAAGATAAAGAAATGGCTTCAACTTCCAATGACATTGTATTCCAGCATATTTTTACCCTGATGATAACGGGTCCCAGTAGTAGCGGGAAAACGCATTGGACCCTAGAACTTTCATACACCCTTGCCCTCAAAGAATAATATAGTATTACTGTCTCGTTTTTGACCAATAACAGCCTGTGTTATTTAGTAGAATGTAGAATTTAGTAGAAAAGGACCCTGAGTTACACCCTCAGTTTCAATTGTGGGTAAAAGAAGTCGCATAGTCTCGCATATGTTGTTTCTAAGACTGTCCCTTTTATACACATCCAACATGAGCTGCCGTTTGTTTGTATTGTTTTGTACCAGATATCTGCAATATACCTAATTACTATGAATCACGTTAATTTTCTCTAAACTGGCTTAATGGGTTAAAACAAAGACAAACAAATTATGTTTTTGTTTTGTCCAATAGGGTAAGCACATGTTATATATAGAATGGACTCCTTTAGTTGGTCTGGAAAAAAAGGTATTTTGAAATTAATATTTACCTATATTTTGCATCCAAAACTTTCTCGTCTCTTAAGGCGTGCAAGTGAAAAAGTGTCGATTCTTACGGATGGCGGGAGATATACAGTACTGGTGCTACCCAGGTAAATGTGTTGATCTGCCTTTACCACAAAATATCGACCTTCATATGTGACCTAACATGCGCTAAAAATGACGTAAAACACCATTCAAACATACAAACATTTCCTACACTTTGTTTAGAACTGAGTGACAACTAAACGTTATGTCTGAGGAGAAGCCATTTATAGAACATTGTCATAGACCAAATTTGCTTGAAAGCTTATCAACAATTAACATAGACCACCAAGTTTTCTATGACGTAATTGTTTAAATTATAACATATACCAGGTCTGCAATGCCAAATTTAGTAAAAACTGATGACGACCAACGTCATCGTATAAGGTTAATTTCACTTGCGGCAAATATTTGTCTACAAGATAAAAAGAGACGACAGACGGTGGGGACTTCATAAGCACCAATCATTATCTCGATTTAATATACTCAGTTGCAAAAGAAACTGGACACTTTGAACATTTTACTTTAGACCCTATCCTCTTTATCAAGCGACAATTCCTTAATGATTGAACCTATTGAAAAATCAGATGACAACATGATATTGGCAATGGAATGATAAAAACTTTGATACCAAACATGGCATATTCATTTTGGAATTTGTCAATTTAATTCTAAAAAACTTTATACAATTAAATCTAAACCAAACTCAGTGTCCACTTTCTTTTGTAACTGAGTATACTATCGAAAGGCCGGCCGTAAAATATATCCTTACATACAGTATACACTCTTATACCTGTCAATGTACAGCCATAACGGGAATTCACTAAAATTAACTATGCACTAAATCAACCAGTTCTTCCTTGTCCTCTTCAATACATAACCCTTTCGAACGTTATATATTACTATTTGTCGTGTGTATACAAACATTCACCACCGTGAATCGAGAAAATACGCCCTGACTGCAATAAATGAATAAGAATGTATATTATTATTTACAAGTTGTTATATACAAGAAGGATGAGTAAATATATCATTCAAACTCGTTTACTTTAATAATTTGTTATAGCAGACAGCGCTCAGATAATCTGATCTATACGTAAGAATAAAATACCCAGGAAGCAATATGATGTTGGATACTAGTAACACTAGATACAATCGACGATAGATGACCATCACCTAAAAACAAGCTAAACTATCATATTCTAATTAAGTTGCATAACATTTACTTTAATATATATATATATATATATATATATATATATATATATATATATATATTGAACAAATGCCAGACTGTGTATAAGCTGGAGTTAAAAACTAAATGAAATAGCGTACGCACAAGAGGCTTAAGAAGGATGAAGTCGATGAACTCGTATCCTTATAAGAGGCCCATCGAGGTCTGGAGACGCTGTACTTCCTTAACATGAAACTATAGTATGTATGCAGGAGACCCACAATGACTGAAGATGTTATATCCGTTAACGAGCAAGAGGAATTAAAAAACAAGTTTAAAGTCAAATCAACCGTCAAGGTCGTCATGATCATGAAACATCTAGTCTTCGAACTATGTTACAAAGTTCTTTATATTTTACTGGTAGACTGGCCAGACCTGATGAACTGATTATGAAATCCGCACGATATATCTTCAGCCTTTTTAGCCACGTTCATCGACTTTTATGGGTTGACTGTTCATGATGGCTAATTCATTTTGGAGTCAATGGTCAAGGTCGCCATGACCTGATTATGGAAAAACACGTATCCATATGCCAACTGTTCAATCTATGTAGACATGTTAATTAAAATTCAAGGGAGCACAGGTCATGATGACAGGATGAATCTAGTCCTTTTGGGGTCAATAGTTCAAAGGCATGGTCGCCATGACCTGATGATTTAAAGTTTATCCAGACCATCACTCTTTAACCTCTGCAGCCACGAAGATTGTATGTGTAAGATATGGTTTTATAGAATGAGCCCTTCACTAAATTTTAAAAATTGACGAAATGAAAAACTGAATATTGAAACGGAAGAAAATGTCTCCGCTTATCTCATTTAATGTCCTGTTGAATATTTTATTAATGACTGAAGATGTGTACATAGAGATACGTAGAAATCCTGCGCATAAGGACATTTAACCCTGAAACTCATAATAAATGTGTCTTATTATACGTATCTACTGTAATATATAATATAGTGAATAATAAATGTGTATTTTCATATCACACCCTCAATCAGGCATGAGACGCCATATCAAGCTGATACGGGTCGATGGCCTGATGATATTATTAGTTATTAGGATTGTTGACAGGAGACATGGGCTCACATTCCCTGCCTGGAAATTATATTCACCCGAGCCGTTAGGCGAGGGGGAATATATATTTCCAGGCAGGGAATGTGAGCCCATGTTCCCTGTCAACAATCCTAATAACGAATTTGTCATACTTCAAAGTTGTAACCATTTATTTAAGAAAAAAAAGCCAAACACACGATTTCATTTTTTTTGCGCCAATTTTTCCGTAACGTGCCGCACGCAAACTAGACGTTGTTTACTTTCGTGACGTCATCGCTCTAACGTCGTTAAATTTAGCGGATTTTTTAATAAAATAAACGTATTTTGTCACTATGTTAATGTTTTATTATCTGTAAAATTGCCAAAAAAAATACACGTACGATTATTTCAGACTTTTACACTTTTACACTTTTTCTCACACCACAATTAATTTTCCATAGGGTCCCATTGTAATGTTTTTGATCGTGGCATAGAGATAAAAAGGATTTTGCAACATGTATTTATGCTTAAATTCTTCATTGATCCAATATCTGCATGCTATTAACTTTTAATCAATATTTACCAGATTGAACTTTTTTTAATTTCATGTTTGCCTGACACCTATCAAAATTTAGACAAAAATACAACCCCGTGGAGATTAGACCCATGATGTGTAAAATGAGGCCGAATTAGCTAGAAGTCTTATATCAACATGCATTTTTCTGGGATCTCTTCCTAAAATGCTGTAGATTTAGAACCTGGTAAAGATAAATCAATGTATCCTGTAAAATGTAGAAAAGCGAACTTGTTTTTTTTATCTACCTCCTTCGTCTGTAGGGCAGGAGTATTCAAGGGAGATAATAGTGGTGTGAGTCCAGAAAAGCGATAGGAAAGAAACAATCGGCGGTTTCCAAAACGAATCGGCAACGTTATCGTCGCCATTTTCTTTTTGTGTATTTGAGTAATGGGGTTCGTCCTATGTTCACGTCTCGAGACGTAGACATGGGCTGTGATATGAAAATACCCATATTTTATTCTATTTATCATTTACCTCAGGTTTGTCGAAATGTCAATTTCACCTCACTCACTTGCTAGGGGAAAAAATAGTTTTTTTAATAGATCTAGTCCATTATGATATGTCTATCGCGTAAGTGGTACACAACTTTTATTTTATTTTTTTCAGAAACCTTATTGGAATTCATTGAATTTTGAGTTTTCTAATCAATATGAATTGTTATATGTGGTTATTTCATCCACAGATAATGATTCTATAGCCAATAAGCTGCCGCGAAAACAGGATGGAAATAACTAAAACGCAGACGACAAACCATGCATGTGACAAATCGTATCTGATCGGTTATTTCCGTATCACTCCGGTAAAGGGATCGAGATGAACATTCGGTTATTTCCGTATTGACATTTTTTTACCCTGTGCTTCACGCGTGTGATAATACTGTATTGCCCGGCAACGAAATCCTGATTGATATGACTAGCTAGGTCTATGTCGTATCTTATTTTCAAAAACAACATATTTACAAGGATGTATATGATAAAAAGTTATATTAGTGTCACGTTTTCTTAATAAATACATATTAATCAAAATGTATTACTCATCAAGGCCACACTTAAAAATATCTTTGCCCAAACCCGAACTTAGTGTCAGATGGGTAGGTAGGTTGCAAAATTCTTATTTTCCTCCCATGCATGTCAGATTCTTTTTTTAATGCTGTTTAAAACTGTTTGTTTGGACTTAAAACACTACTATTTTGAACGTGCTAAAGATAACTTGATCTAAAACAATTGGTAAACTAAATGAATAAAGATGAAGATGTAACATTGTCTGTTTATTTTCAATGTCAAAAGGATATTCAAGTTTGATGTAATAGAGTGCAGTGAGAATGCAGTATTAAAACAATATATATACTTGAATCAGTCGGGGAATCTACTTTTTTATTTTTTATGGAGGAACAAAAGTCTAATTGTTCTTCATCCGACAGGATAAAAATAAAAAAATAAAAATAAAAATATTTTTACTAAAAAATAAAGTTTGGATTCGGGCCGATTCTTTTGGACAGTCGCGTTCGGGCAAACAAACATGCTTTTAATTATTAACTATTTTCACTTGACCACTGATATGGTCTCATTTGTAAAAGGGGGAATTTTTCTGTATTAGTTGTTGTGTAGTTACATTATAATACGAGTTAGAGAAGAAACGTGCGCACTAACATTGTTACATTAATACACTGCACGGTATACATATTAACAGAAAGAGACAATTCAACAATAGGACGCTATGGGTGCAAGCCCTCATGGGACCAGGAATCTTTATGTGAGGAAGCTATTCAACTGGATTGCGGAACATCGGTGGCTCTACACATGTGCCCCTCCTTGCAAAGAAATGTCCCGTAGGGGCACCTGGGTCTTCCTCCCCAGTGGAAGTCAGAAAGTCGCCATATGACCTACGCTGTTAATGCCCAGATTCGGCAGACAATCTAAACCGATACATGCACTGATAGTGTGTTACAACCAGCTTATGTCATATCGGTTTGGAGGTGGGAATGGTGATGAACAAAACTGAAATGGTGTTATACGGCGCACTAACACAAAAAGGTTATATGGTGCTGTTGATCCTCATATGTCACAAACCGCATTTTTCACAAATCTGCCTATTTTTATGTGACATCTGTAGATTTAAATGTGACATCTGTAAGCACATCCGCGGCTCGGATAGCTCTGACTTGGCGTTTAAAACCCTCTCGCCTCTCACCGCTGCGGGTTCGAATCTGGCGAGAACGTGTTAATTCTTACGGATGGCGAGAGTATAATGTACTGGTTCTACCCAGGAAAACGTAGGTTGTCTGCCTTCAAATAAAAGCTTACATTGTGCTGAAAAGGACGTAAAACACCATTCAACCAACTTACCTATTTACGCAACTGACGCGTTGTCCCTTGCTTAAAATAACAAAACCGCCAAATAAA
The DNA here is from genome assembly GCA_037043455.1 of Cyrtodaria siliqua. Taxonomy (NCBI): domain Eukaryota; kingdom Metazoa; phylum Mollusca; class Bivalvia; order Adapedonta; family Hiatellidae; genus Cyrtodaria; species Cyrtodaria siliqua. The sequence continues at coordinate 143,718 of JAWPHD010004413.1, read as the reverse complement.
GGCAAAATTACACAAAACTATTTGTCAAAACTCTATCCAGGTGTTCAGGTAATATACTAATGTATATGTGCCGATTAAAACTATAGGTTGCTTCGCAGGTTCTTAAAATACCCGTGATTTAATATCCGGCATATTGAAGTTGTTTATATTGTGTCTATAGAGTTTGGAATATGAAAGTTACATATATACTTCGTCGTCAGTAGGTTTAACACACGGTGTATATATGTTGTAAAATGTGCCTGTTGATGGTGCGATAGGGACTTTCATAGAGTTTGTATGTGCATGGTATTTTCCTTGGCGGTAGAACGTTGCGTTTCTGCTCAATTGTGCACAGTGCGTATAAGCTTTAATTTATCCTCGCTGTATTGCACTAAGCATTTTAGCGAGCACAATTGTGCACCAGGCAACATTAATGAATTTATAGTTCCACACCATCTCTCACGTCGTTATTGGACAATATCTGTCTGATATAACATCAAAGTTCCTCTGACAATTATCTAGTTCAGATTTACCTTGGGTGTCAAAATGTAAAATCTACTTAAATTATGTATTTATTTCAACTAAACAAACAATTGTAACAAATAAGAAAATGTTCGTATAATGAACTGTGGTCATGCTACACTGATTGCAGTTTTACACGGTTTATAAGCCAACTAACGTTCATGTTTTAAAGAAATTAACCTGCCAAATAACGGCAAAATTACGCTACAAAACAGTTTATCAAACCTCTATCCATGTGTTTTGGTAATAACAATGCATATGTGCCGATTAAAAGTATAGGATTGTTCATGGGTTCTACCGTTACTGAATACGCGTAAAATAAATTATGAGTTGGTAACTCTTAATTCGATGCTCACGCTTTTGTGTTTGTTCTTGCTGGTATTTTGTCTGTAGAGTTTAGATTCTCAAAAATGTAAGTTATGTATATACTTCGTCGTCTTAACTACGGTGTGTTGTACATACGATTCTTAATTACGGTATACTGTAAATACGATACTTAATTACGGTATGTTTTATATTCGATACTTAATTACGGTATACTGTACACATGGTACTTCATTACGATATACAGTACATACGATAGCTAATTACGGTATACCGTACATATTATACCTAATTACGGTATACCGTTCATACGATAGCTAATAACGGTATATCGTACATACTATACCTAATTACGGTATACCGTTCATATGATAGCTAATAACGGTATATCGTACATACTATACCTAATTACGGTATACCGTACATACGATAGCTAATACGGTATATCGTACATACTATACCTAATTACGGCATGTGGTACATACGATACTTAATTACGATATGTTGTACTTACGATACTTAATTACGGTATGCTGTACTCACGATGCTTGATTACGGTATGCTGTACATACGATGCTCAATGATTAGTTATGGTATACTTCGCATACGATACTTAATTACGGTATGTTGTACATACGATACTTAATTATTAATTACGGTATACTGTACATAATATACTTAATTACAGTATTTTGTACATACGATACTTTATTACGGTATGTTGTACATACGCTACTTAAACACGGTATGGTGTACATACGATACTTAAATACGGTATGGTGTACATACGATACTTAAATACGGTATGGTGTACATACGATACTAATACGGTATGGTGTACATACGATACTTAAATACGGTATGGTGTACATACGATACTTAAATACGGTATGGTGTACATACGATACTTGATTACGGCATACTGAACATAATATACCTAATTACGGTATGCTGTACATACGATACTTGATTACGGTATACTGTACATAATATACTTAATTACGGTATGCTGTACTCACGATACTTAATTACGGTATGTTGTACATACGATACTTTATTAGGGTGTGTTGTACATACGATACTTAATTACGGTATGCTCTACATACGATACTTAATTACGGTATGATGTACATACGATACTGCATTATGGTATGCTGTACATACGATACTTGATTATGGTATGTTGTACATACGATACTGCATTATTGTATGCTGTACTCACGACACTTAATTACGGTATGATGTACAAACGATACTGCATTATGGTATGCTGTATATACGATACTTAATTACGGTATGATGTACATACGATACTGCATTATGGTATGCTGTACATACGATACTTAATTACGGTATGATGTACATACGATACTGCATTATGGTATGATGTGATACTGCATTATGGTATGCTGTATATACGATACTTAATTACGGTATGATGTACTCACGACACTTAATTACGGTATGATGTACATACGATACTGCATTATGGTATGCTGTACATACGATACTGAATAACGGTATGCTGTATACGATACTTAATTACGGTATGATGTACATACGATACTGCATTATGGTATGCTGTACTCACGACACTTAATTACGGTATGCTGTACATACGATACTGCATTATGGTATGCTGTACATACGATACTGCATTATGGTATGCTGTACATACGATACTGCATTATGTATGCTGTACATACGATACTTAATTACGGTATGTTGTACATACGATACTGCATTATGGTATGATGTGATACTGCATTATGGTATGCTGTATATACGATACTTAATTACGGTATGGTGTACTCACGACACTTAATTACGGTATGATGTACATACGATACCGCATTATGGTATGCTGTACATACGATACTGAATAACGGTATGCTGCATACGATACTTAATTACGGTATGATGTACATACGATACTGCATTATGGTATGCTGTACTCACGACACTTAATTACGGTATGCTGTACATACGATACTGCATTATGGTATGCTGTACATACGATACTGCATTATGGTATGCTGTACATACGATACTGCATTATGTATGCTGTACATACGATACTTAATTACGGTATGTTGTACATACGATACTGCATTATGGTATGCTGTACTCACGACACTTAATTACGGTATGATGTACAAACGATACTGCATTATGGTATGCTGTACATACGATACTTAATTACGGTATGATGTACATACGATACTGCATTATGGTATGCTGTACATACGATACTTAATTACGGTATGATGTACATACGATACTGCATTATGGTATGATGTGATACTGCATTATGGTATGCTGTATATACGATACTTAATTACGGTATGATGTACTCACGACACTTAATTACGGTATGATGTACATACGATACTGCATTATGGTATGCTGTACATACGATACTGAATTACGGTATGCTGCATACGATACTTAATTACGGTATAATGTACATACGATACTGCATTATGGTATGCTGTACTCACGACACTTAATTACGGTATGCTGTACAAACGATACTGCATTATGGTATGCTGTACATACGATACTTAATTACGGTATGATGTACATACGATACTGCATTATGGTATGCTGTACATACGATACTTAATTACGGTATGATGTACATACGATACTGCATTATGGTATGATGTGATACTGCATTATGGTATGCTGTATATAAGATACTTAATTACGGTATGATGTACTCACGACACTTAATTACGGTATGCTGTACATACGATACTGCATTATGGTATGCTGTACATACGATACTGAATTACGGTATGCTGCATACGATACTTAATTACGGTATGATGTACATACGATACTGCATTATGGTATGCTGTACTCACGACACTTAATTACGGTATGCTGTACATACGATACTGCATTATGGTATAATTTACATATGATACTGCATTCGGTATGCTGTACATGCGATATTTAATTACGGTATGCTCTGCATACGATACTTAATTATGGTATATTGAACATGCGATACTTAAAATACGGTATGCTGTACATATGCTATTGCATGGCGGTATGCTGTACATACGAAACTTAATTACGGTATTATGTACATACGATACTAGTTTACGTTATGCTGTACATGCAATACTTTATTACGGTATGCTGTAACTACGATACTTAATTACTTAATTACGGTATGCTGTACATACGATACTGCATTACGTTATACACTACATACTATATTTAAAATCGGTATACTGTACATGCGATACTTAATTACGGTATGCTATATACATACGATACGTAATTATGGTATACTGTTCATACGATTCTTAATTAAGATATACCGTACATACGATACTGCATTACGGTATGCTGTACATACGATACTGCTTTACGGTATGTTGTACATAATATATTTAATTACAGTATACCGTACATACGATAATTGATTACGGTATGCTGTACATACGATACTGCATTACGCTATGTTGTACAAACCCTTCTTAATTAAGATATACCGTACATTTAATTTAATTACGGTATGCTGTAGATACGATATTTAATTACGGTATGCTGTAGATACGATACTTGATTATGGTATACGGTATATATTTTGGATTTTAGATAGAATGAATTATAAAAGCTACATTTTCTTAGACATATTTTTTAAAACCTTTAAATATTTTAAAGGGACACATTGCAATCATGAAGTTTTTATCAAGTATCAAAATGAACGTCTGTACTTATTTATCAAGGAACATTTTAACTTTGTATCTGCTTGCATATCATTCAAAAGAATTTGAGTTTTCAATTTTCTATTTTATTTTAGCAAATATTGAAATGTATTATTGGTGCAGTATTATCAAAAGTCAGTAATATGTAAAAAAAAATTGGTTTATACTATTCTTATAATTATTATTAATGATTGAAATAATGCATGTTATTTAGAAAAACTAACGGGACGCCGCGAGTTTTCAAAAAATCAAGATTGCCGTGTGTCCCTTTAAATTTTAGCGCCAAGATAACCAAATCTAAATATCTCAATTAATATGACCGATAATCCAGTTTGAAATAGTGGTTTCATATTACCAACCATAAATCATAGAATTTCGCCGTAACTTTAAACGTGTCTAGTGTTTTTGTACCTTCACGACAGCCAAACTCTTAAAATTCATTTCTTATTTTATTTTTTTAAATACTTTTCATACAGCATCATCGGGATGCATAATTGCTTTTCAGTTTCTATCAAAACAACGTATTCAGCGTTGTTAACCTCGGGATAAACACAAGGTTCAGAATGAACTCAAACCAGTAAAAGTGGCACTATTTGCAGGTGTCATAATTGGTGTTTTGCCTATGCTAGTTAAAGAATCACCAATAACTTAACAGTATAATAAAAATATGCAACATGTGTAATTTGAGACGTAAAATCCCATCCAATAACGTTATATCACACAGAAATTCCAGCACCAGCTGTTAAATCATGACACAGTTCAGAAACGTTTATACTGTCCAATGAATGGCTCCGTATATGATATGCTGTTTCTGTCTCTTGGTGGTGTTGGAACGCTACCACGTGACTACTCTGGCTATTGTTCAGTCTTCCTACATTGTTATGTAGGATAAGGGCGACATCAGATGTTGTAGACGTGTCTGAGTTACCGCTTACTCGCATTCCAATGTGTCCGTTTGGCTCAGATTGAGTTGAACTATTTGAACTTCCGCTTATTCTCATTTCATTTTGCCCATTTTGGTAATTTTCGGCATCGCGGATAGGTCTTCCTAATCCAAGATCGACAGACGAGCATATTCCAGAATCATTTGACGATGTTTGTTGTTTCGTAGCGGACAAGTATATAGCCGGGTTAATTTGAAGCTCTAGAGTCTCTTTTGGAAACTCTTTGTGATTGTTCAAATTGTGTTTTTCATCTTCAAACTGATTAGCCATGTTTTTGTTTTCGTACGGTCGAAGGTAGCCAAGATTATTTTTTGAAATTTGCAAACGTCGTTTACTACGGGGATTATGACTAGCAAGCGTTCCTGTGAGAACGGATCCACTATCACTTGGTGGTCGGGTTGTCTGATAGAGCTCGTTCGATTTTTCGAATGTATGTTTTACAAGCCTCTGAATGTTCGAGAGGATTTGCCACACGTTTATCACCGAAAAGAAAATTATACTTAGGAAAAACACTGTCAATGGGGCATAATCCATCGAGAACGGCGTCTGCTGAAACATTGCAATGACTAAAAAGGTAATGGGTATCACGCCACGAAAGCAGACGGTCCAAACACAACCAATAACAACGAGACGTTTGTAATGCATGGTGTGCAGTCTGTCTCGTTCTTTGAAATATCGTCCAGCTTCGTCAAATATTGAGGTAGATTCGATCACAATGCCCACT
>JAWPHD010004413.1:0-127500 GCA_037043455.1 Cyrtodaria siliqua | reverse complement strand
AGCGTTTTTAGTCCAATTTTGTCTATAAACGCCGTAATTGTTCGTGTTTAAAATGATGTGTTTGTCAAGTGTTTACAATTGAACTATGTTTTTTTGGTATGAATATGTAGGGTTACATGTTTGCAACATGTTTTTATATGCTAATATAAAATAATTTTGGAAACGGCCAAACATACAACATTTATTGAACTTATGACAAGTGAAAACAAGAATTTATTAAAGAAAGGCAGATTTTATTTGTAAGAGTTTTAAAAGAAGACATATGTTTTATAAATAAATATCATTTTCTCCATGTTTGTACATGGTTATGTGTAGGTACTATTTGCATGTAAACTGTTGGGTGTAATGCCTTTGAACAAAATATTTATCTATCAGACATATTTAGAATATTTGCATTATCATCGCCTTTTGCATTTTATAATTTGTAATATGAATTCTGTTGTACCTATTGCCTTGAATATTATCCGTTCGAATGTTGAATGCTCCTTACAAAGCCACATATTATAAGCATTGAGCACTCGTCTAATTTGAAAACACGCATGCAACGCTAGTCTGACACTCCAGTGTCACATTGCGGAAGTACAGCTCAAGGTTATGTCAGCACGTCTAAACAAGTATTTGCTTTCATAATCATATACGACATTACCAGAAACGGCAACACAGTAACATTAAACCTATTTCCAATGTATGTCGTAAAAGGTAAGCTGCTACCGTTATAGCAGGAAACACAATAAACAACAAATTGAATGTCAAAATAATAACGTGCAATCACTTCCTTGTTATGTGCCATTGGATTAAAAGTCTGTGATTGACGACAACCCGGAAGTACAGGAGGTTTTGTTGTGTTTTTTTCATTTTATATTACTGAAATTACCTCATCTGAAACGAGATCACAAAAACGACGATTATCACGTATAAATTGTTCATATATATAAGAATCATTGTAAACCGGCATTCGTCGTCTTTTTAAAGTTTTTTCTCTCTTTATGTGTAAACACATGCAATATTTTATGTTTTATTATTAGAGTTCCATGAATACCTGTATTGTAATGATAATTCACAAACAAAAGAATCAGAACCGAATCATTGTAAGCCGGCATTCGTCGTCATTCTTTCTCTCTCTCTCTCTCTTTTTCTTTGCTTTATATGTAGGCACGCGGTTGATTTTAGAGATCTCAGAGACAGAATGTAAGAAAGAGGACCTCTATAAATGGTTACACTCCAAAAAAAAACAATTAAAAAAAAGCAGATTCAATTTCTCCAGTATTTTCTGACATTTGCTCTCCCAAAACGTACACGGCCATACGCTTTCTTTTATTTCAAGGTTTTGGAAGGTCTTATCTCAGGAAGTACTTCCTACTTCGCTACCGTGGATATTAATCAAACAGATTTTAGTAAAATGACAATTGTGAATTGTGCCAAAAACAAGAGGTATGCAAGTGTAAGCAATTAACGTCAACTCTGAGGGTTAAGGTTATATTTCAAGGTCACATCAGGACTAATGTTATATCTCAAGGTCACATCAGGACTAAGGTTATATCTCAAGGTCACAAAATGACTACGGTTATATCTCAAGGTCACATCAGGAATAATTTTATATCTCAAGGTCACATCATGACTAAGGTGATATCTCAAGGTCACATCAGGACAGCGCTATTCAAAGTATATAATAAACAAAGTGGAGGACATCGTTATCTGCGAACAATTCCTTCCTCCCATTCCCTCAACCCCACTCCCACCTCCCCACCCTCTACAAAAAACATCCTGCCTTACCACCCTTAACCAAGATCTCCCCCACGAATGTTCTTTCTCTTCTCCTCAAGTAGTAACGTCGGATAATTATATCATCATCCCAGAAAAGCACCCCTCACCATATCCCGCCTCAAAAGCCCTTTCTCCCACCTCTGGAAAGGTCTTGCATAGTTCCCTATACAGATATATACCAAATCTCTCCCAGAGGCCATTACATTGACCTCTGTCAACGTCTTAGACAGTAGCCTGCGATCACATGATAATGTGTCACATGACCATAGCTAAAATATCAAACTTCCACCTAGAGATTTTTAGAGATTCAACGAGACTTTCAAAAAACATGTTTTTAAGTTAATTTAATGATATTTTCTTATTTTCAACTTATGAGAAGCAGCAAGTGACGTTTAACAGTTTAACTGCTGCATCAACAATTGACGTTGTACTTGTTTGTACAACATGACGTCACGCAAACGTCGACTCTATGAGCGTGAAAAAAACGCGCGAATAAATTGTGTTAATCGCTAGTGGGCGCTTTAATTGGCCTAATCTGCCCAGACCGATATCTGCAAGTAAGACATATGCATGATACGGTCTGGCTGGCCGAGACTAACTTCCACCAACTATCGGCTGCTGATTGACACGTAAACAGTCGAAAGAAACACGACTTATTTTCTACATTTTGATATGTATTTTAAGTTAGTAATTTAATTTAAGGTAGGCTGTTAAGAGCTATGTGCTGGTAAGCAAAATACTGTACTGTAACCCTATGGAAACGATTTGGTGGTGAGTATTATGAATGTTTTTGACGGCGGAGTGATATGCCAAAGTACAAACCTTTATTCTACCGCAATATAATTATGAGCATAATTTACTGTATATTTGAAAGCCGAAAAAGTGTTTGTTTTTTTGTAACTGTAGCATGGTCTTATTGTATTTATACCACAATAACTAACATATGCTGTGTATATCCTCGGGTATTACACGATGCATAGTGTGTATTTAGGCTATTGTGGTATAATAAACAAATAGCATGTTGTGTATAATATGTTATTCAAAATATGTTCCTAATGTCAGGATGTATACACGATGTGACATCCACGATGTTTTAACTTCCGCCTGGCTGCCTAATCGTCCTATCGTTACAGTATCTTGGTCGATAAAACACTGTTAAAGAGAAAATGTATGACGCGAATATCCAAAATAGAATGAAGTAAAAACATACCAAATTTATTTCTGGTAGATTTTAAAGGTCGATCTTTCGAGCTAACGACGCTTATAAATGTCATATTTAAAAACTATATATTATAGGTTATTAGATTTGTATTGAGATGTATGCCAATCTCCACGCAGAGTGTACTCTGTGTAGAGATTGGATATATGCACGAGTTCTTTGACCAATTATTATTGCGCGACTTTTTGTGCGCGAAGGACGAGTGCATATATCCCAATATAAATCTAATAACCGTTTATTGCATACGCACTTTTAAATTAGAACAATAAAATAGATTGTAACATTTAATTTTCACCAGTTTTTTTTATTTAAAACAACAAACATATTATCATTACATCGTGGGAATTTTCACAATGAAATTAACATTGTTTACATCACGTGTCATACTTTCTTTGACATTAACAGAAAAGTGCACGAATGAATATACATTACACACCCAATATGACTGTACTACACGTCAATATGGGTTATATTTATAACATTCGTTTTCGAGTAAATGCTATTTATGCTGCTTCTCGAGGGCCGTAGGCCTAAGAGTGGAGTATTAATCGCATATACGAGAAAATGTGATGTAAATGTTGTGTACTATAGCCCTACTATTGTTTATAAGGTCGCTGTGCACACCGTGCTAGGCCAAATATATATTTATCCCATAACGTCCCTTGTTAGCAGCGTCGAACACCCATTTAATATTCTATTGTATGACACACGTGTAATACAACCTGGAATGATTTTGATTGGTTGAGTAAACCTGTAGCACTACGCAAGTTTATTAACTGAAACTATTTTATTTATTACAAATTCACCCAGATCTGAATTATAAACTAATTATTTGTGACAGCTTATAAAAATAATGCACGTTATACAAAAAACATTGTTGGTTTGTTAAAAAGTTGGCGTAAACTGCTATTTTGTAAAGAGGTAAAACACGAACTATTTTATACGCAACGTCATGTGTGAGACTCGACGTTTCGACGTCACATATTTTATGACGTTTTGGCGCTAAAGTATGTTTGACGTCGTGGCGGTTCTATGTTTATCTGAATTATTTTTTACTAATTTGATTGCAATGTAATATGATAAAAAGGATCTTAAACTCGTTCCCATTCCATTATAAGATTTATAAAACTCGTTATGAATTATTTTTAATTTTAACTCGCCAAAAGACTCGTTAAAATTAAAATAATTCATAACGAGTTTCATAAATCTTATATGGAATAGGGACGAGTTTAAGATCCTTTTTATCATATAACACTGCAATCAAATAAGTAAAAAATAATTCAGATGGACATAAAACCGCCACGACGTCAGACACACTTTAGCGCCATAACGTCATACAATCAGGCAGAACGTTATGTGACGTCGCAACGTCACGTCACACACAACATTGAGTATCAAAGAGTTCGTTTTTTATCTCTTTACAGTGTAAAAAGGCGTTTTACGACGACTTTAACAAAATTGCACACTGATTTGTATAACTTTCATTAGTTAGTGTAAGCTGTGGTAAATACTAAGTATATGACCTAAATCTAGATGACTTTATAATAAATAAAATAGTTCAGTCAGTAAAACCTGCGTAGTGTTACAGATTCAACTCAACCAATCGGACTAAAACTATGTGTTCATGCTTTCAAAATGGTTGTGAATTAAGTAATAAATTAATATCAATGTATGTATGTTTTAAAAAAGAACAACCTTTAACTTGAAGTTAAGTACAAAAAAAACACCGATGATTTGTAAACGTTCAGTATTTTTGTAAGTTTGTGAGCAAGTGATATTTACGATTCTGAAATTGTGTAAGGGTATTTTTTTTCTAAAAAAAAAAAAAAAGTCGTAGTAATTACTCAAAGTATTTTGTTTACCTGCAGCTCTGGAAAAAATACAACGAAATATACTTCAAGAGGTATTTTTATACTTACAATTTCGCAAATAGCAGCGGTTTGTCTCCAAAATGTTGGCACACTTTCATAAGTTGCTTATACCGCTTCAATCGTTGTGAACTTATAACACGTGCACGCAGATTAGGTGCAAGGTTCATGCACAACACGCACCAATTGACTGTAAGCGACACGTTCATAATGTCCAGACACAGTTTACTCATTATCGTTTCTATAAAAACGCATTCCTGGTGTTCTTTCTTCTTCTCTGCTAGCCATGCAGCAATGTCTAACTTTATTCACCACCACTATTTCACGTGCGTTCACCGTCACTCATTTCACGTGCGATTGAAAATCTCAACTCGACTAACTATAAGTTAAAACCGCTTTTTCCTTGAACTATTACTGATTATGGTTCGATGAAGCATGTGTCTTGATATGTCCTCATTGAGATCGATGACGTCACAGTCCGTTGCCATTGAGTTCTTTTTTATGAGTTACATAGAAGCAACAAACTTTAATTTCCGCAAATTCTTTATACAAATATACGCCAAATCATAACATAGCTTTTTGCGGTTTGCCTGTCGTTATCGAGATAATCGATTGATATCTTCATGAGTTAATATAAATCCATTTTAATTTCCCGTTGTTTTAATTTCCATAACATAATATGCACGGGATGTGGTTTAATTTTATCTTCCGTGAAACCTGAAACTAGGAAGTTATTGTTTTACCTTTAATGAAGGTGTAATAAGGAAATCTCCGGGTAAATAACGTTAACTGTCTTTGATCCTTATATATTCATTTCATTGGTTATTCTGTCGATTGGCTGCTCTATACTTCCTGCTTATGTGCACCTGTTTCACGTTCAAAACTCTGAACGAATTACGAGTTCGGTACGTTTCGTTTAGTTATATGAATAGCTTAACACTAGCGCGATCCTGTTTGCTGCATTTGCCCGTGTTTGAGTGCTTTTTTTTAATCACTTCATTTTCCAACACTGAAAAGAGAAACGTTAACATTAGATTAAAAGGTTTTGTTTAATCGTTAAATCAAACCGTACATTATTTATTACGAAATCCAACCACCACTCGCACATCAATTAAATTGTGAATAACTATAAATGAATGGTATTCACTTACACTTAACATGCTTAAAGGGACTGGAGCCGAACTGAAAGAGTTGTGGTTTCACTCCATCATCGTTTTATGTGTTAGTGTCATAACCAAAGTGCATTATGCACTGAAGTAGGCCACGCTTTTATAAATAGAGGATATTTGTTGTTTTGGAGTGAATAACAGATTTTCTCACTTCGAGATGAAATAAATCTGTTATTCACAACAAAACAACACATTTTCTTCTTATTTTATGATTTTACAAACAATTTTAGGGAAATTACGTTTGAACAACAAGGGAGGCAAATTCAATAACTATTAATAAGTCGCTTTACACATTTTTTGCCCGACTACAAAAAAAAGTCCAAAGATGTTTTTTTTATACCCAAACTGAACAGTTTTTTTAATATATTTATATTGGCAGTCATTTCCTTTTACCTTTTAAAATCCATTTCAAATCGTTGTTTGAATAGAATGTACAATTCGCAGTGTTTCCTCTTGACATGTTTACATTTGCGTAGGAATATCTTGTGAACCGTTTTACTGTGCATTTGTGTTGATTGCACATTTAAAAGTAGTTCCGGCAGTGAATTTTTTTTCGATATTTCACACGAATAAAATACATTTTATTTCATTGCTAAAATCCACTAATTCACTGCTTATCATGAAATAAATTCTCTTATTTTGTGATCGAAGTACACTTAATTTGAATTATATGTACAACTGTTGGCAATATAAACATCATTTGAATTACTATTTACGTTTAAGAAAACCAAACCAGTCGAGTCGGCGAGATTTCCAGACGAAACAATTTCATAAACCATTATTAAACCGAAGGTAACCTGTAGCTGAGTTGAATGCATATGCAAATTTTAAAGAGAAAAAAGTAGCAACTCATCGGAGTTTTCATTTGTTATCATTTGGATTGACAACACTCTCTCTTTTAGATCGCATCGGAGTTTTCATTTGTTATCATTTGGATTGACAACACTCTCTCTTTTAGATCGCCTCGACTCCCTTTAAATTACTGTCCTATTGGGATTGTTCTGACGTTCATTTGCAAATAGATTGCGGATTTATTCGAGATAACTTTCAAGTTCCAATGACTTCCGATGACCTATTTGCAAGTTTATTAAACCCGTTGTTTTTGCTTGAGGAAATACACAACTACACATAACTGTATATGAGATTAGTGTGTGTGTGTGTGTGTTTAGTGTGTGTGTTTAGTGTGTGTGTGTGTGTGTGTGTGTGTGTGCGTGCGTGCGTGCGTGCGTGCGTGCGTGTATGATTCAAATATGTATAAGTCCCTCAATCATAGCAGATCAACCAAGTGAGAATCCGTCCCTAAGGTTGTTTGTTAGTAATGGACTATTTTGGATGTGTTGTTTTTGGTTCATTGATTTTTGTATTGTAAAATCTATTTTTAAATGTCATCTGAAGAACTGGCAGTGTGGGAAATGCTTTTTAAATATGTTGATAATTAACCCATATCTGGCCCTGGCTAAAGTAGAACACGAGATCCCTGCATTACTAAATCGTGGGGCTAACCATTGCACCACGGCGCCACTATGATGTAAAACGAGAAAGAGCATAACATGATTTGCATAATACATAATAATTCATAATAAGTCAACAATCTACAGACAAATGTAATGAAACAATCTACAACGCTTAACGGTTGCTAGATGGCATCTTTATGGAATTTGTTCAAAATGTTTTTGTTTTCTAACATTTAAATATTAATTAAATGATCACCAAAACTCCCTGTCCAATGGTAAAGCCTCAAACATTTTTTTATTATGTCAAATATACGCCTTTTTTGACGTCAAGTATATGTATATATATTATGTATTATTATTATAATAATTATTTATTACAAATACTCATGTATACGAGTTTGTGTATATGCGAGAATACTTTGTTTGAAAGGATCATCTGACTTCGCTTCTCGCCCTGTATTGGTGATGCGTACAATAAACAGTAAAACCTGGTCTTTATGTATGATGCCCGTCCACTGTTTGTGATGTTTGCAATGAAAACCCATCCATTATTTGTTACGCGTTCAATGGAAACTCGTCATTTGTTCATGTCAATAATAAGATATGGAAGCACTCATGAAATACGCGGATATCCTCTTAATCGAAGTATGTTTTCAATGCACTGCATAAACCGGATCTTTCTACGTATGGGATAGAGGCTTCGAAGAGAAATCTTCCCCATTAAGAAACCAAAACGGAGGGAGCGTAGTGACTACGTAATTAACCTCATGTTTTCTATTGATGTATTAGTGTTAACTCATCTTTTACAATACTACTTCAGATGTTCAAGTACTTTTTTTCAAGATGTTTAATAGATTATTCATTAATAGATTATTCATTAATAGATTATTCATTAATAGATTATTCATTAAGATTTTACTAAGCGTAATACCACTAATCTGTAGTAAGCCGGATGTCGATACGCTCCTTCCCTTTCGCTTTTTAATGATGAAAAGTTCTCTTCATAGCCTCTATCCTGTACGTAGTATAGTGAATCGGAATGAATAAATCTAGACTGTCATCTGATTGGTTCAAATTAAAAGGTAGGACAAACACTAACAAGCCCTTGGCCTGATCGCATGTTAAAGTGGTTTAGAGGTATGAAACCACGAATTATTTTCCCCATAGACACCAATGTTAAAGTGTAACATATTAATGATTTGCTGCAAATTCAACTCAAGTATGGATAATGCAGCAGTGTAATGTTCATATAGAAAACTATTTTTCCACTTGAAAAATCACCAGGAAAGGTGGGCTCACAAGACATGTAAAAAAGTAAGAAACAGGTCAGCGGTACATCTGTTTTTCATTGATTGACTATTTTCATTGCTCACAAAGTGTAAGCATAGAGTCGAAATTACGAAAATGTTCATCAGTGATCCAGTAAAACCTATTAATACGCTTCTTATACATACAACCACAAAATCGAATAGAAATGGGCAGTTTTTCCTTACTTATAATGCCCATTTCTATCAAAAAAGGAGGGATTACTTTTTATTATAGGAACTACATTCGACTACACCTCGGAGGTTTACATGTAATTAGTGGTGGTAAACCTATAAGAGAAGAAAACATGTTCAGATGTTTCTTGAATGAGGAATTTGTGTTGTCATTTTCATAACAAGCTTAAAAACACCATCGAATGATTATTTGCCGAGATATAGTCTTGTGAATACCAAGGACAATAGTCTGAAATCGACAAAAATCAGAGATATTTTTTTAACTTTTACACTATCTGTATTGTCATACCAAATGGCATTTCTTGTCAATACACCATATTAAAAAGACCAAATGTTTGGAACAGTCAGCTAACATTAATAAAATATGCATTTTAGGTACAATTAGAATGATGAATATGCCAATTATGTCGATCTTCAAGCCAAAATTGATTTTTTAAGCAAATTCTTCAAAATTGGTGGTACCCTGATTATAGTAGCGAATACTAGCTCAATAATGCTAAAAAAAACGCTAAAATCAAAATTGATACTAGCTGGGTACAATTAGGACGATGAATAGGCCAATTTATGTCGATGTTCATGCCGAAATTGATTTTTTAAGCAAATTCTTCTAAATTGGTGGTACCATACCTGAATATAGTAGCAAATACGAACTCAATAATGCCAAAAATACCACTAAAATCAAAATTAATACTAGCTGAACGCTACTATGATACGGAATACTATTTTACCTTTTACACTTATCTTCATTTTTCACAGTATCCTATTTTAGGTGGGTAGGGGAAAGATTTAGTGGTTTCATGCCTACCAAACCAATTAACATGTCGCCAGTTGTCAATCATTTATCCGTTTCAACAAATCAAACCAGAACGATACCTCCGACAAACAACAGCACGTGTATAAGCACGTACAACTATGTTATATAAACTATTGTCAATATACTCCGACATTAACAATAGAGCGGAGATATCTAAGTACTGGCGACATGTCAGTTGCCATGCAGATGTAATTCATGAACACATGTCCCACACATGCAGCCCTACATGTTGATACAAAAAAAACATAGTTCAATTGCAAACACTTCACAAACACGTCATTTTAAACACGAAAACAATTGAAACTCAAAATTACGGGTTTTATAGACAAAACTGGGCTAAAACCGCTCAAAACCTATGTAAACAACTGTGAAAAACTTATTTCTGATCTTGTTTTACCAATTGATATCGGAAAAATGTCCCTATGTACGAATTTGAGCGAGTCCTAATTTCTGCACGTGTATCTTTAAGGTATGAAACCACTAATTATTTTCCCCATAGACACCAATGTTAAAGTGTCACATATTAATGATTTGCTGCAAATTCAACTCAAGTATGGATAATGCAGCAGTGTAATGTTCATATAGAAAACTAATTTTCCACTTGAAAAATCACCAGAAAACGTGGGGTCACAAGACATGTAAGAAAGTTCTTGTTCATTGATTGACTATTTAAATAGGTCACAAAGTGTAAGTATAGAGTCGAAATTTCGAACTTAATATACGGCTTGTTTAATGCAGGTGCACATTTTATATGAAACTGTACCACTTTTCCAGACCGCCTACAGTTCCTTTAAAAGACAATAGAAAGAATTAGAAGAAAAAATGCTCTTGTAAAGTATGTCTATATACAAATACTGATATGATGTTCGGTAGAAGATTCGACTGTTCATGTGATGACAAGAAAGAGAGAAAAGGAGATGAATGAGTTTTGAATGAGGACAAATAGTGAGGACAATTAGGTCTTAACACATACTATATGAGGTCATTGACTCTCACAGTCCTTACATGTTCTCTCTTTCGTGTCCTCACAACATCTCACCAACCTACATGTCCCAATCTTCCTATTAGCAAGTTTGTCCTCGCATGGTCATGTGCGTCCTCACAAGGCAGGATTTTGACATGTGTTTATCCTCATATGAACGGATGTGTCGTTTCTCTCTCTCTCTCTCTCTCTCTCTCTCTCTCTCTCTCTCTCTCTCTCTCTCTCTCTCTCTCTCTGTCTCTCTCTGTCACTCTGCCTCTCTCTGTCTCTCTTATATCACGAAGACAAGTTTATATTCATTCTGTATAATAGTTTGGTAACCAGTGCGAAAAAAAAACGTTTCATAATCTTTTATACCTGTTGACACCGACGTACATAAATGTTAACTTCCTTGTTACACTAGGTACTTAACTATACAGATAACATTAAGGTATATCACATATCAGGGCAGTCATGCATGTATATCAATTCATAATCGTACTTTATCCAACACTATCTTCGTACTGATATCAAATATAAGCTATACTATTTTAAGATGCATTACATATGGAAGTTCGGCAATTATACTCGCGGTATAAGCTGTCATATTCATCTTAGCTTTTTGCTCACCTGAGTCAAATGCGCATTCTGGTTATAATGGAACTTTAAAGGGTAACTATTGGTGTGTTCGGTGCTGTTTAAACCTTCTTTCCGAAAGGACAGGCCTAATGTCGTCCTGTACCATTCGATTAGCAGTAGCATATTAAACATACAATATATAGCGGAAATACCCATTATGCGTTTATTTTCCTTTCAGTATATAAAAATCAATAAATTGCATATGTAACTATTTAACACATCTAAATAATTAAACAATAAAAAACACGAGTCAATCTCATTAAATACGTGACGCAGTCATATACGTAGCATCAAACTGTGTGGCACTTTTAATACAGGCATGTGTATCTTTCGATAACTTTCTCCAATCAAACGAGTATGCATTTATCAAAAACAGTTTAAGTTTATATATTATTCCTAACACCGCTTGTACTGAACTGTGTGGCTGTGTTAAAACGAATCTCCTCTAGAACCACTTAGCAAAATACATCCTCAAGTACCATCTTACAACAAAACGCTCCCTCTTGTATCAGCTTACTACAAAACACTTCCTCCAGTATCATCTTACTATAAAACACCCCCTCTAGTATTATCTTACTACAAAACACTCCCTCTATTATCACCTTACAACAAAACAAACCCTCTAGTATCATCTTACTACAAAACACTTCCTCCAGTATCATCTTACTATAAAACAGCCCCTCTAGTATCATCTTACAACAAAACACTCCCTCTAGTATCACCTTACAACAAAACAAATCCTCTAGTATCATCTTACTACAAAACACTCCCTCTAGCATCGCATTACAATAAAACACTCCCTCTAGTATCATCTTACAACTAAACACTCCCTCTAGTACCATATTACAACAAAACCCTCCTCCTAGTGCCACATTATAACTAAACACTCCCTCTAGCATTACCTTACTATAAAACACTCTATCTAGTATCACCTTACAACAAAACACTCCCTCTAGTATCACCTTACAACAAAACAAACCCTCTAGTATCATCTTACTACAAAACACTCTCTCTAGTATCACCTTACAACAGACACTCCCTCTAGTATCACCTTACAACAAAACAAACCCTCTAGTATCATCTTACTACAAAACACTCCCTCTAGCATCACATTACAATAAAACATTCCCTCTAGTATCACCTTACAACAAAACAAACCCTCTAGTATCATCTTACTAAAAAACACTCCCTCTAGCATCACATTACAATAACACACTCCCTCTAGTATCATCTTACAACTAAACACTCCCTCTAGTACCATATTACAATAAAACCCTCCTCCTAGTGCCACATTACAACAAAACACTCCCTCTAGTATCACCTTACAACAAAACACACCCTTTAGTATCATCTTACAACAAAAAACACCCTCTAGTATCATCTTACAACAAAACAAACCCTCTAGTATCACCTTACAAGAAAACACTCCCTCTAGTATCACCTTACAACAAAACACTCCCTCTAGTATCACCTTACAACAAAACACTCCCTCTAGTATCACCTTTCAACAAAACAAACCCTCTTGTATCATCTTACTACAAAACACTCCCTCTAGCATCACATTACAACAAAACACTCCCTCTAGTATCATATTACAACAAAACACTCCTTCTAGTATCACATTACAATAAAACACTCCCTCTAGCATCATCTTACTACAAAACACACACTCTAGTATCACCTTACTACAAAACACTCCCTCTAGTATCACCTTACAACAAAACACTCCCTCCAGTATCACCTTACAACAAAACACTCCCTCTAGTATCATCTTACAACAAAACACACCCTCTAGTATCATCTTACTACCAAACACTCCCTCTAGTATCACCTTACAACAAAACACTCCCTCCAGTATCACCTTACAACAAAACCCTCCCTCTAGTATCACCTTACAACAAAACACTCCCTCCAGTATCACCTTACAACAAAACACTCCCTCCAGTATCACCTTACAATAAAACACACCCTTTAGTATCGTCTTACTACAAAACACTCCCTCTAGTATCACCTTACAACAAAACACTCCCTCTAGTATCGACTTACAACAAAACACTCCCTCTAGTATCGTCTTACAACAAAACGCTCCCTCTTGTATCATCTTACTACAAAACACTTCCTCCAGTATCATCTTACTATAAAACACCCCCTCTAGTATCATCTTACTACAAAACACTCCCTCTAGTATCACCTTACAACAAAACAAACCCTCTAGTATCATCTTACTACAAAACACTTCCTCCAGTATCATCTTACTATAAAACACCCCCTCTAGTATCATCTTACAACAAAACACTCCCTCTAGTATCACCTTACAACAAAACAAATCCTCTAGTATCATCTTACTACAAAACACTCCCTCTAGCATCGCATTATAATAAAACACTCCCTTTAGTATCATCTTACAATTAAACACTCCCTCTAGAACCATATTACAACAAAACCCTCCTCCTAGTGCCACATTATAACTAAACACTCCCTCTAGCATCATCTTACTACAAAACACTCTCTCTAGTATCACCTTACAACAAAACAAACCCTCTAGTATCACCTTACAACAAAACACTCCCTCCAGTATCACCTTACAACAAAACACTCCCTCTAGTATCACCTTACAACAAAACACTCCCTCCAGTACCACCTTACAACAAAACACTCCCTCTAGTATCATCTTACAATAAAACACACTCTCTAGTATCGTCTTACTACAAAACACTCCCTCTAGTATCACCTTACAACAAAACACACCCTCTAGTATCGTCTTACAACAAAACACTCCCTCTAGTATCGTCTTACAACAAAACACTCCCTCTAGTATCATCTTACAACTAAATACTCCCTCTAGTATCAACTTACAACAAAACAAATCCCTCTAGTATCACCTTACAACAAAACACTCCCTCCAGTATCACCTTACAACAAAACACTCCCTCTAGTATCATCTGACAACTAAATACTCCCTCTAGTATCACCTTACAACAAAACACTCCCTCTAGTATCATCTTACAATAAAACATTCCCTCTAGTATCATCTTACAACACAACACTCCCTCTAGTATCATCTTACAATAAAACACTCCCTCTAGTATCATCTTACAATAAAACACTCCCTCTAGTATCATATTACTACAAAACACTCTCTCTGGTATCATATTACAACAAAACTCTACCTCTAGTATCATCTTACTACAAAACACACCCTTTAGTATCATCTTATAGCAAAACATCTCTAGTATCACTACAAAACAAAGTCAACAAAACAATGGTCTACGAACAATCTACAGTTTAAAGTTTAATTACACTAAATCAGCCGGATGTGCTCGCCTGGTGCATCGAAAGTAGTTCTGTATTAAAGAGTGCTAATCTTTTTCTTCTTTAAAAACTTTTTTTAGTGCAATTTCCTGTTATTTTTTGGCTGTAACTGTATTCTGGGCATGTTGTTGATATTTGAAAAGGGAGCTCATCATGTTTTTGATGGTTTTGATATAAATTTTAGAAGTGAAAGTAGACAGGGTACGAAATTGCAAGAGGTAAACATAGCTTTGGCCTTTGACCCGGTGTTAGTATACCACTGAAGAAATGTTTCTTAGAAGGTATTAAACCCCTATTTCCTTGTTGATGTCTAATAGCAGACATGTTTATTTTGCATGATAAAGTAAGTTTCCCAGAATTCTAATCAAGTTTGAGTTTTTAACAGGATGTCAACATTCTTTACTATGGAAGGGGCATGGAGACTTATTTACGCTATTATAACCTTACGTGAAAACCGCTTATAATTGGTTCAGTTAAATATAGTTAATGGTAGTTAAGAGGTGAGTGTTACCTATAGCTGCTGTCTTAGCTTTAATGTTGAATCTGTTAGCATGTTAATCCGCTAAGTGCGACTAGAACAACGATACTTTAAGAGCATTCACGTTTCCGTTGACATTTTATAAATTAATGTGTATACACAACATAAAGATGTAGCGATGTCAGACACGAATAGGAATATGAGAAACAGTTATAGTTAGAATTGATTAATCATATCTATTCCTAGGAACACAGACATAAAAAAAAAGTATCAAGGCTCTGGCTACGCGCCTATCAGTTCTTCCGTAAAACCATATATAGAATGCTAAAATTACTTTAAGATTGACATTTGCCAGATAAGTCTGCACTTAGTAACCAATACCGAAGCTATGAATTGAAAAATAATAAAATATGTAGGTATTATACCACTAATTATTTTCCCCATAGACACCAATGTTAAAGTGTCACATATTAATGATTTGCTGCAGATTGAACTCAAGTATGGATAATGCAGCAGTGTAATGTTCATATAGAAAACTAATTTTGACTTGAAAAATCACAAGAAAAGGTGGGGTCACAAGACGTAAGAAAGTTCTTGTTTGTTTACTAAACAGGTCAAGGGTACAGCTGTTTTCATTGACTGACTGTTTTCATTGCTCACATAGTGTAAGCATAGAGTGATCCAGTAAAACTTATTAATACGCTTCTTATACATACAACCACAAATTCGAATAGGAATGGGCAGTTTTCCCCTACTTATAATGCCCGTTTTCATCAAAAAAGGAGGGATTACTTTTTATTATAGGAACTACATTCGACTACACCTAGGAGGCTTACAAGTAATTAGTGGTGGTAAACCTGTTAGGTGTTCTCCGTGTAAAAAAAGGCGTTCGATGACACTGATTACAGTCGTTATTTTGCCACTGGTCAGGGTCAGGGAGAAGAACACGCTGATGACAGAAGGGTTACCTGGAGTGTCTTCGCTTTCATTTGTTTAAAGGGACACACGGCAATCTTGAAGTTGTTATCGGCCATTTTTACATGGACACATGGCAATTTAGACGATGTTATCGGGCATTTTAAAGGGACACACGGCAATCTTGACGTTGTTATCAGGCAATAAAGTTAGCATCTCCATTTATTTATCAAGTTAACTTAAAATCCTGCTTGATTACAATAAAAAAATTGAGTTTTCATTTCTTCTTCTTATTCTACCATAGGTTTAATATATTATTGGTGCAATATAATCACCAGTTAGTAATATGCAAAAACAATTGGCTTTATACTATTCTGATAAGTAATATTAATGATTGAACAAATGCAAGGTATGTGAAAAACTAACGGGAAGGCGTGGGGTTTTTTTTGTTTTTGTTTTTAATAAGATGGTCTTGTGTCCCTTTAATATTTTTACTACCTACCCTGACCCATTATCCTAACACTAGATAAACAGTACCGACTGTTATGCTAGTCAGCGGACGTATTTACCTACGTTAGAATATTACATAGTAATTTATAACCGTTGCAAAGGAGAGTAGTTTCCATATAAAGACACTCACGTTTAATCTTCTAAAGAAATACCTTAGAGGGACACACGGCAGTCTTGATATTAGTTTGTCTACATAACTTGCATATTTGCAAAATATTAATAATTATTTAAAATGTTCAAAGTGGATTGTTTTCGTATATTTCTATACTGTATGCAAGCAGGTTTAAAGTCAAAATGATACTGAATTAATAAATGCAGGTGCAGTTGTAATGCTTGATAAAAAGATTGCCGTGTGTCCCTTTAACTATTATTACAACGCGTACGTATAGTACTAAAGGCAACGGGGGTGGCGGTAGGGGTGGGGCAAGGTGTGTAGAGGTGAGTTGGGGATTGGATTTAGTTACAATAATAATTACCACTGCTACACATGAAATACTTCATACAATGAGTTGTTGTTGTGGTCGTTTTTGTTGTTTGTGTTTCTGTTTTGTTATGGTAACGTCGTTGCGTTGTAAACATTCGCCTCTCATCGCTTTGGGTTCGAATCCCACTGGGAGCTCGACTTGTAAGTGAGGTAGTGTCGATTCTTACGGATGGTGGGAGGTGTACAGTACTGGGTCATCCCAGGAAAAGTGGTGGTCTGCCTCCACCACAAAAGAAATAATCGACCGTCATATATAACCTGACATGTGTTGAAAATTACGTGTTTAACACCATACAAACAAACTGTTATGAGTGTTGTTGTTACTGCATGTAATAGGGAAAAGCGGTCCGTTATCATTGTGTAACACGTATTAGAGTATGTGACGAATAGCGATGCATTCTTATTTTGGAACACAATCTAGTTAATTATAGGAGCTCAGACTGGATCATTAGTGTTTAAACATTAACCACTGTACTTCCTAGGGATTTACACGATGTCCCCACATCTACACGATGTTCCCACATCTACACGAATAACTAACGGTTAAGCCATTCAAGTTTGCCAGAGTATCACAACTGGCGTCCTTTGTACTTTTAAGATGTAAGCATTTGGAGAGGCGGGTACTATCTTTATATGTGCGTAAAATCCTTGCAAAACAATTGCGCAAAGTCCTAGAATGATTATGACATTTTTTAGCACATGTTAGGGCATATATAACGGTCGATTGTTAGTGGTCGTGGCAAACCTCCCACCTATTCCTGGGTAGAACCAGTACTATATACCTCCCGTCATCCGTAAGAATCGACACTTTCTCACTTACAAGTTGAGCTCCCCGGCAGTGATTCGAACCGCCGCGGTTAGAAGCCAGAAGATGTACAACGCACCGTCGTTAACCCCTCGACCACCGATGCATAAAATCCTGAACAAACAAATGCGCAAAATCCTAAAATAAAGCAATTTAACACATTCGATCCGAATCGATAAGGTCAGACTTTAACGATCGACCTATAATACTACGTTACCAATAGTACGCTTCTGCTAGTCGATATGGAGAATAATAATCGTTAAAGGGATTGGAGGCGATTTGTAAGACGTATGGGTTTCAACCCAAACACGAATAAAGCCATCCTAATATGTTTCAGTATCATATTCAATGTGCTTAAGCACTAAACTAGGCTCTATGAGTTATTGTTTATGAAATATTTTGGTCTTTAAAACTTAACGACTCGGCTAGTTGTTGCTGTATAAATCGTTAATATTAATTCAATTGCTTTACCGTTTTTATAAATTGTTTTTCTGTAATCGAAGTACACTTTAATTTTATTATATGTCAAATTGTAAGCAAAATAAACCCCGCTTAAATAAATATTTATGATTTAGTAACGCAATCTTGCCGCGAGTCGTCGTATTTCCAGACCAAACATTTTCGTAAACAGGTTACATGGGGCTTATTTAAAAAAAAAAAAGTGCATTTCATATTAAACCGAAGCACATTATGAAGATTTTCATTTGTATTTAGATTGATTGGCACCAATCACTTTTCCAGATCGCCTACAGTACCTTTAATGTCATATATGCACATGTATATTAATAGTCTGATTTTCTTTTATATGGATCCAATGTCTATAACACGATAAGTATTCACGTTTAATTTAAATATTGACAAAGTATAAAAATAGTTCAAATACTTACATGAAAACTCTGTCCCTACAGCTTGTAATATAAAAGCTTTCCTTTTTCTCGTCAATCTTAAACATTTACACATTTAAAATAAAATGTATTTTATAATTCACGTCTGTCTTAAACATTTACACATTTAAAAAACGTATTTTATAAATCATTTAGCATGTCAGATAAATATCTCTCCTTTAAAACGCGTCAAATGAGATAAATACTGTAACAATTGTATCTGTCGGTAAGACCACCACTTCCGTGTTCACGAACCAATGGTTGTAAATGTAGGTCACATGCTATATTGAATCAGGAAGCGATTCTAATTCCTGGTATTTAGCGACTTGCTCTGTAGTGCAGCAGAATCGATACCAATCTTCTAGACCCGACACTGACTGTATTATAAACGACCTTTTCTGTTAAATAGACTGCGATAAGCAGAGCCAGACAAAAATGCATTAATATGTTCTCGTATGGATGTATCTTATATATAATCCATATTAAGGCAAACTGCCAGATATTAAAGCAACTTCAACTGGGGTTTGGTGTAATTGTTAACGGAACATAATTTACGGATCTTCAACACATTATAGGCTATTTAGAGCCACCCCGGAGGGCGGTGGTGGGGAGAATATTATATGAATTCTGAAAAACTGCACTACTCTCACCTATGGTTCTTAAACGTACTCAGAACTAGGGTAGACTCCAATACACGGGGCGAGACTATGGGAAAGAGTCTTTCCAAAGAAAACTGAGTGGCGCCGTCGAGGCTCGAGTCAAGGTCCGCCGAATTTTAAGTCCATCGTTCTATCCACTGGTCTGGTCAGCAGAGGAAATGGCTTTCAGAATGTATATGTATTAATCCATTATTAAAGTATGCCAATTAAATATATATCATATGTTATCTGTTGACTGTATTCTATTAACAATATTATAACCATTAACTACCCATTAACTATATTTTATCCGTTGAACTATTTTACCCATTCACCATACTATACCTATTATTTACATATTAACTATGTTATATCCGTTGACTGTATTATACCCATTAACTATATTTTAACCGTTGACTGTATTATACCCATTAACTATATTTTATCCGTTGACTGTATTATACCCATTAACTATATTTTATCCGTTGAATGAATTCTATACCCATTAACCATTAACTACCCATTAACACTCATTAACTTCTCAATAACTATATTATTTACGTTAACTGTATTATACCCTTTAACTATATTCTACCCATTAACTATGTTAAACCCATTAACTGCCCATTAACTACTCATTAAATATATCTGTTTACTCTAGTATTCCCATTAACTATAGTCAACTCATTAACATGATGCATTTGAAGGTTTGGAGCAAAAACAGTAAAATAAAAATATGTAATTGAACAGTTGCGGGTATCTGCATGTGTTTTTATAATGCGAGGGAATACGTTTGTTGTTATTTAGTATATAAAATGTAATATATAGAGTCTAGTCTCAGCGAGTTGGCCTTTTTAAACAACGAGATGGTGATGCGAGAAACTATCTTCATTTTTTTTCTCGTATGGTGTCTTTAATATGATATTGCGAATGACTACATTTGTTCACATATGTTTTACAAATTGATGGTGTCGTGTTCTATAGCTGGGTAAATATTGAGTGGTACGTAAATACCAGTGAAAATGTGTAATTTTTTTTTTTTTTTATTAATTTTTTTTTTTTTGCAGATAACATCTGCTCTTTTGCTGGATATATTGATAACATTGCGACGTTTCTTCCTGTTAAGCGTTAACGGTTTTTATCTTAAAACTTCCCTTTTGAATAAATGTGATTGTTCACTCGGCTATATTTACATATATTTACATATATACGACTGTGTTAACGATTTTTTCTGAATTGATTTGTGTGATATTCCACAATGGTGTGTTATAGATACTTATAGTCTTTCTTTCATTTTTAGACATGTTTGATAAAATGATCGATCTAAACACTTGATACGGATTTAAATGTACTGCATGCTATCAATAGGGTGGGGTGTGGAGTTCGGTGGGAACGGGGGTGCGGGTATGACTTTGACATACTTCGGATTTATTTGATTTTGGTCAGAATGACATACGTGTCGTTGGTATTTGTTTCGTCAGAACCGTAACACATTCTTGAACATTTGTATTGATGAAACTTTCACGGATTGCCGTTGTTTTAAAGTCACTGAGAGCGATCATTTTCTTTAGAACCTAAATGACGCTGCAGATTTACTCTAAAATACGTTCAAAGGTGCGGAATGTTGACATTTTAAATTAGTGTATATTGGGGAGGGGAGGGGGTGGGGGAGGTGGTGGGGGTGGGGGCAAGGATAAGATACAGTATTATAGAATAGTGCGAGATACATAGTATTAAGATAACAGTAATATAGAATAGTGTTAAGATACAGTAATATAGAATAGTGTTAGATACAGTATTCTAGAATAGTGTTAAGATACAGTATTATAGAATAGTGTTTGAGATACAGTATTATAGAATAGTGTTGAGATACAGTATTATAGAATAGTGTTAAGATACAGTATTATAGAATAGTGTTAAGATACAGTATTATAGAATAGTGTTAAGATACAGTATTATAGAATTGTGTTAAGATAACAGTATTATAGAATAGTGTTAAGATACAGTATTATAGAATAGTGTTAAGATACAGTATTATAGAATATTGTTAAGATACAGTATTACTAGACATAGTGTTAAGATACAGTATTATAGAATTGTGTTAAGATACAGTAATATAGAATAGTGTTAAGTTACAGTAATATAGAATTGTGTTAAGATACAGTATTATAGAATTGTGTTAAGATACAGTAATATAGAATTGTGTTAAGATACAGTAATATAGAATAGTGTTAAGATACAGTAATATAGAATAGTGTTAAGATACAGTATTATAGAATAGTGTTAAGATACAGTATTATAGAATAGTGTTAAGATACAGTAATATAGAATAGTGTTAAGATACAGTATTATAGAATTGTGTTAAGATACAGTATTATAGAATATTGTTAAGATACAGTAATATGAATAGTGTTAAGATACAGTAATATAGAATAGTGTTAAGATACAGTATTATAGAATAGTGTTAAGATACAGTAATATAGAATAGTGTTAAGATACAGTAATATAGAATAGTGTTAAGATACAGTATTAAAGAATAGTGTTAAGATACAGTATTATAGAATTGTGTTAAGATACAGTATATACGAATATTGTTAAGATACAGTAATATAGAATAGTGTTAAGATACAGTATTATAGAATAGTGTTAAGATACAGTAATATAGAATAGTGTTAAGATACAGTATTATAGAATAGTGTTAAGATACATTATTATAGAATAGTGTTAAGATACAGTATTATAGAATAGTGTTAAGATACAGTATTATAGAATAGTGTTAGAGATACAGTATTCTAGAATTGTGTTAAGATACAGTATTATAGAATATTGTTAAGATACAGCAATATAGAAATAGTGTTAAGATACAGCAATATAGAATAGTGTTAAGATACAAGTAACTATAGAATAGTGTTAAGATACAGCAATATAGAATAGTGTGTTAAGATACAGCAATATAGAATAGTGTTAAGATACAGCAATATAGAATAGTGTTAAGATACAGCAATATAGAATAGTGTTAATACAGTATACAGTATTATAGAATAGTGTTAAGATACAGTATTATAGAATAGTGTTAAGATACAGTAATATAGAATAGTGTTAAGATACAGTATTATAGAATTGTGTTAAGATACAGTATTATAGAATATTGTTAGGATACAGTAATATAGAATAGTGTTAAGATACAGCAATATAGAATAGTGTTAAGATACAGTATTATAGAATTGTGTGTAAGATACAGTATTATAGAATAGTGTTAAGATACAGTATTATAGAATTGTGTTAAGATACAGTATTATAGAATTGTGTTAAGATACAGTATTATAGAATAGTGTTAAGATACAGTATTATAGAATATTGTTAAGATACAGTATTATAGAATTGTGTTAAGATACAGTATTATAGAATAGTGTTTAAGATACAGTATTATAGAATAGTGTTAAGATACAGTATTATAGAATTGTGTTAAGATACAGTTTATAGAATAGTGTTAAGATACAGTATTATAGAATTGTGTTAAGATACAGTATTATAGAATAGTGTTAAGATACAGTATTATAGAATATTGTTAAGATACAGTAATATAGAATTGTGTTAAGATACAGTATTATAGAATAGTGTTAAGATACAGTATTAAGAATATTGTTAAGATACAGTATTATAGAATAGTGTTAAGATACAGTATTATAGAATAGTGTTAAGATACAGTATTATAGAATCTGTGTTAAGATACAGTATTATAGAATTGTGTTAAGATACAGTATTATAGAATAGTGTTAAGATACAGTATTATAGAATAGTGTTAAGATACAGTATTATAGAATAGTGTTAAGATACAGTACTTATAGAATAGTGTTAAGATACACGTATTATAGAATAGTGTTAAGATACAGTATTATAGAATTGTGTTAAGATACAGTATTATAGAATAGTGTTAAGATACAGTATTATAGAATATTGTTAAGATACAGTATTATAGAATTGTGTTAATAGTGAACAGTATTATAGAATAGTGTTAAGATACAGTATTATAGAATAGTGTTAAGATACAGTATTATAGAATAGTGTTAAGATACAGTATTATAGAATTGTGTTAAGACTACAGTATTATAGAATAGTGTTAAGATACAGTATTATAGAATAGTGTTAAGATACAGTATTATAGAATAGTGTTAAGATACAGTATTATAGAATGTGTTAAGATACAGTATTATAGAATAGTGTTAAGATACAGTATTATAGAATATTGTTAAGATACAGTATATATAGAATAGTGTTAAGATACAGTATTATAGAATAGTGTTAAGATACAGTATTATAGAATTGTGTTAAGAACAGTATTATAGAATAGTGTTAGAGATACAGTATTATAGAATTGTGTTAAGATACAGTATTATAGAATAGTGTTAAGATACAGTATTATAGAATTGTGTTAAGATACAGTATTATAGAATAGTGTTAAGATACAGTAATATAGAATAGTGTTAAGATACAGTATTATAGAATTGTGTTAGATACAGTATTATAGAATAGTGTTAAGATACAGTATTATAGAATTGTGTTAAGATACAGTATTATAGAATAGGTGTTAAGATACAGTATTATAGAATTGTGTTAAGATACAGTATTACTAGAATAGTGTTAAGATACAGTAATATAGAATAGTGTTAAGATACAGTATTATAGAATAGTTGTAAGATACAGTATTATAGAATAGTGTTAAGATACAGTATTATAGAATATTGTTAAGATACAGTATTATAGAATTGTGTTAAGATACAGTATTATAGAATAGTGTTAAGATACAGTATTATAGAATAGTGTTAAGATACAGTATTATAGATAGTGTTAAGATACAGTATTATAGAATTGTGTTAAGATACAGTATTATAGAATAGTGTTAAGATACAGTATTATAGAATATTGTTAAGATACAGTATTATAGAATAGTGTTAAGATACAGTATTATAGAATAGTGTTAAGATACAGTATTATAGAATATTGTTAAGATACAGTATTATAGAATAGTGTTAAGATACAGTATTATAGAATAGTGTTAAGATACAGTATTATAGAATAGTGTTAAGATACAGTATTATAGAATTGTGTTAAGATACAGTATTATAGAATAGTGTTAAGATACAGTATTATAGAATTGTGTTAAGATACAGTATTATAGAATTGTGTTAAGATACAGTATTATAGAATAGTGTTAAGATACAGTATTATAGAATTGTGTTAAGATACAGTATTATAGAATAGTGTTAAGATACAGTATTATAGAATATTGTTAAGATACAGTATTATAGAATAGTGTTAAGTATACGATACAGTATTATAGAATAGTGTTAAGTATACGATACAGTATTATAGAATAGTGTTAAGTATACGATACAGTATTATAGAATAGTGTTAAGTATACGATACAGTATTATAGAATATTTTATATTTAAGATATATAAAATAGTCTTATGTAACATGTTTAACATATAGTAGTATAGTATTGTGTTAAAATTTAGTATTATATACTAGTGTTAAGATATAGTGTTTTAGAAAAGTACAAATTTAAGATACCGTATTTAAATAAGATTCAGTTTTATAAAATAGTCTTATAGGTTTATTGCATCGTCTTATTTAAGATTAAATAATGTTCTTATGTTAGTCATTATTATAGAGTTATAGTCCTATATAAGATACAGTATTAAATAATGGTATTACTTTTCTTAATTAGGAAACAGTGTAATGACATTATACTAGACATAAAGCCAACTAGCTATTGTATCCCTATATAACTATCACACCTGTATATTAGTCTCGCTTGCAAGATTATTGAAACAGGAATCTGGTACACGAGTGGGTGGTTACTGCATCTGTAACATCGTGATTATGTTGACTATAACATCGTTATCTGATATCTATATCAGAAGTTTCACGGAACACAGAGCTAATCACGTATTCTATTTCCGTATATGAAGGTTTACCACCACCAATTGCATGTAAACCTAATTATTTTCCCCGTAAACACCAATGTTAAAATGTCACATATTATTGCTTTGCTGCAACTTCAATTCAAATATGGATAATTCAGCAGTGTAATGTTGATATAGAAAACTAATTTTCCATTTGAAAAATCACCAATCAAGGTGGATCACAATACATGTAAGAAAGTTGTTGTTTATTTACTAAACAGGTCAAGGGTACAGTTGTTTGCATTGATAGTTGCTCACAAAAAGTTCATGCATAGATTCGAAATTTCGAAAATGTTCAACATTGATCCAGTAAAACCTATTAATACGCCTCTTATACATACAGCAACAAAATCGAACAGAAATGGGCAAATTCCCCTACTTATAATGCCCATTTCCACACAAAAATGGAGTGTCAGTGATTAATTTTATTATGGTCACATACCACTATTGATTTGGGGCTTCTGATTGGTTGAAAAAAAGTATAGGGTCTATTAGGGCATATAGTCAGATTGTAAGGTAGTTTCTGATTGGATTAAATTATCCAAATCATACAAATCCCCACAAAACATCCAAAAAAATATTTATCCAACATAAAACACGTTAAGTTAGGATATTTTGACAGAACTCTGCATTTTTATGGGTACAATTGTACTGAGAGTATATTTGCAAAAAGTAAAATTTCTTTACTGCCATTCTTGGGGTGCCCACCTTCAGTGCAATATTAGAGGCTGAAAGCATTACAATACTCCCAATTTGCTGGTAATTTTTGAGTGGCTCTAAGATAGTTCTTTAAAAAAGTTAGGTTTTATCATCCGTTCTGATATAGAAATAGGGGTTGTAGGCCAAAAGGATATAATG
Source organism: Cyrtodaria siliqua (assembly GCA_037043455.1). Lineage (NCBI taxonomy): Eukaryota > Metazoa > Mollusca > Bivalvia > Adapedonta > Hiatellidae > Cyrtodaria > Cyrtodaria siliqua. The sequence continues at coordinate 101,260 of JAWPHD010004413.1, read as the reverse complement.
GAGGCCTATGGGAAATGCAATAGTGGTATTTGACCTAAATCTAGATTCTGCATAGTGTAAAAGTGAAAGTAGACATACTTTTTTTTCTAACACAATGATTTGAAAGTGTGAGAAACGTTGAATTATGGTGTATTTTGACTTACTTTTCTTATAACTCTTTTCATGATTTTTAAATCTTTGAACGTTTTATGATGCAAAATAGGTAATTTAAATTCTTTTATTAAGGGTTGTGGACACAAAATTAGCCATACCTGACACCTGGTATACACAATTGGCCTGTAAAGCACATGTTTGACAAAATTAAAGGTATATCTAGTAAGTTTTATTCATTTCTGAGGGCTCTGCATAAATTGTTTGGCAAAAATGTCAGAAAGTGACAATCTACATCTGTCCGCAAAGATGTTGAAAAGCCGCTTATGTCTGTTTTGAAGAAGATGTTGAGGAAAACTCTGACTCTGAGCTCATCGCGTCTTCACGGTAAGTGTCCATATGCAAATATTTTATGCGGTTTAATACATTTTACAAATTAGATTATTTAGTTGGCCAAAATTATGACCTTTTCTATGTTTTTTTAAAGTTTTTTCTACCCCTCCCCCTACATTTTAATGATTTTTCATGGATCTGTACTATAAACAGTGCTTATTGGCTTCCTGGTTACATGAACATGACCTGTAAAGATGGTACAAACAATATCTAATAAAAAATATATTAAATAGTACAGTTACAGGCAATCTTGTGTAATGAGCATATTGTAAAACATGGCATGGCCATAAAATGAAGTTGGGGAGGATAGTTTCAGAATTATATTTTGTCATATTTAAACTGAAAAGTTGCATTTTCTTGATGGTTTCACATATAGAAACTTCTGAATAATGTTAATTAATTTATTTGATGGCTGATTTTGAATATATACAAAAACAGTGGGATTTTTATGGTAAAATCTGCAAAGTTTGACACCTGAAAATCACAAGTATCATTTTTCAGTAGATATTATTTTCAAGATTACTTCAACTGGTTAAAAATCACTTGTTATTGATGAAATCAATTCAAAATCACTTTATTTGAAACAAAAGATTGGAACGGTTGTCGAGATATGGCATTATGTAGATTCTGGATTTTTGCGTAAAAATCGCATGAATTTGACTTCAGCCAAAGCTCTTTTAAGCACTCATATTTTGCAGAAAATGATTTTTTTCTAAAAATGAAAGTCACCATTTTCCTCAGAATGACTGTATCAAACAATTTAGCCAGAAAAAACAAACTTCAGTCAGGTTTGAATGTCTATTATAGGAATTGCATTCGACTACACCTTGGAGGTTTACATGAAATTAGTGGTCGTAAACCTGTAGTGGAATGTAGTTCCTATAATACAAAGTAATACCCACTTTTTAATTGGTGTTTTCATACCTGCAAATAACGTGTCTTTACCTTGAACAAGCGGAACTTCCCGGAGTTGTAAATGTCTATATAACGTGATCATCTAATTAAACATCTTTATGGTAATGTCTGATCATCTAAATAAACATCTTTATGGTAATGTCTGATCATCTAAATAAACATCTTTATGGTAATGTCATAATTAATAATGACCTTTCTCTTCGTAAATTGTATATTTACGGTAAAAACATGAACTAACTATGCATTGTTCATAATGTAAACACATACATGTAATTAGTGACATTTCTCGTAGCTCAGAGGTTGTAGTGCTAGTACCGTAAAGCAAAGACCCTAGCTCGAGTACCGGTCTAGGCACGATGTTAAGGAACCAGTCCGGGATTATCCTATGAATCGCCAGGCGTGGTTCTCCTGTATAATTAAAAGTTGCATGATTATGACAATATTAGTTATTAGTTATTGTGTTTGTTACTGACCACCCCCTACAGAAATATGTGGCCTATATATCTGACTGATCCTACATATATTGTAAGAGGTCAGTAACAAACTCAATAACTGATTTATTGCATCGAGCACCTTTTTTAAGGCAAACACTGATATTTAACCCATTTTAATGGATCGTCAACGTCACTGAGATGTTCGCGCAATTTGACGTCGGAATTATAGTCCATATTGTTTTAGTGACACTCTATGAAATCTACTGACCCACTATTATTAGTTATTGGGTTTGTTACTGACCCTCTACATAAATATGTGGGGTCAGTAAGATTTATAGGGGGCGAGGCGATAGCCGAGTCCCCCTATACATCTGACTGACCCCACATATTTTTGTAGGGGGTCAGTAACAAACCCAATAACTGATTTATTGCATCGAGCACCTTTTTTAAGGCAAACGCCGATATTTAACCCATTATAATGGAGCGTCAACGTCACGGTACAGTGGTACAGTTTAAAAACATTATTAAATTTACTTATTATGTATGTTACTAACGATTTAAAGAACTATTTGCAAATGATTTAAACTTTGAATCAAAATTGTAGTCCATATTGTTTTAGTGACCCTCTATGAAATCTACTGACCCACTATAGAATAATAGAGGGTCACCATGTGACCGCTCTAATCCAATGAAATTCCTAGGATTGTGTGCGAGGTGCAATAAAGAATAATAGAGGGTCACCATGTGACCGCTCTAATCCAATGAAATTCCTAGGATTTTGTGCGAGGTGCTATAATACTTTTTATATAGCATCCGGTCTGAATACGTCTGAATAGTCTTAACTGTCATTTAAATACATCGTTACACCGTACTCTGTATACTCATAATGGTCATGTAAGAACAAAGTTACATCGTACTCTGTATACTCATAACTGTCATGTAAATACATCGTTATACCGTACTCTGTATATTCATAACTGTTATGTAAATACATCGTTATACCGTACTCTGTATATTCATAACTGTTATGTAAATACATCGTTACACCGTACTCTGTATATTCATAACTGTTCTGTAAATACATCGTTACACCGTACTCTGTATATTCATAACTGTTATGTAAATACATCGTTACACCGTATTCTGTATATTCATAACTGTTATGTAAATACATCGTTACACCGTACTCTGTATATTCATAACTGATATGTAAATACATCGTTACACCGTATTCTGTATATTCATAACTGTCATGTAAATACATCGTTACACCGTACTCTGTATACTCATAACTTTCATGTAAATACATCGTTATACCGTACTCTGTATATTTATAACTGTCGTTTAAATATTTCGTTATACCGTACTCTGTATACTCATAACTGTCGTGTAAATACATCGTCATTCCGTGATCTATCTATCTATCTATCTATCTATCTATCTATCTATCTATCTATCATCTCTTTTATTTCATCTTCTTAGGATTACTAGTCAAGTAATTTTCGTTGAGTTATGGTCAAATATGACAACAAGGTACACATGTAGATGTAGATGTATAGCCAATAATCTGGCGTGAAAACAGGATGGATGCAGACGACATACGCCAATGGCACGCGTGACAAATCGTATACAATCGTAACTAATCGGTAATTTCCGTATCACTCCGCTGAAATAGTCATAAAGATTAATCGGTTATTCCCGTGATATGACATTTTTCACGCGTGTGATAAAGCTTTATTGTATGGAAAGGCAACTAAATCTAGAGATAGGTCTATGTCGTATCGTATATTCAAAAACAACGTATTTATAGGTGAGTGTCTGATAAATCGTTATACCATACTCTGTATATTCGTAACTGTCGTGTAAATACATCGTTGTACCGTACTCTTTATATTCATAACTGTCATGTAAATACATAGAGAATAATAAATGGGTATTTTCATATCACACCCTATATCAGGCCTGAGACGCCATATTAGCCCGGGCTGATATGGCGTCTCAGGCCTGATATAGGGTGTGATATGAAAATACACATTTTTTATTCTATTTATCATATACTTCAGCAATGACTTTGTTGAACTGTCAAATTCAACTAATTTACTACTCTTTTTTCCAGGGAGAATACAATAATATTATTAATAGATGTAATCCCATTTTGATGTGTTCATGCACGTTGTGTAGATCTAAACGACATTTTTTTCCGAAATTTGTTTTAAAATGAATGCCATTGACTTTGAAATTTTCTAATTCAGAAAATAAATGGTCACAAGTGGTTATTTTATCCACGGATGGTTTTGTATAATTGAGTTTATTATAAATTTGCTATCGATATGGTCTTTGTATTATGCCTTATTTATTTCTTTATTTTAGTTTTATCTGTTTATCGTCTATTTTATTTCATCATCTTTGCATTACTAGTCAAGTCATTTCCGTAGAGTTATGGTCAAGATGACAGCTCAACGTACACATGTAGATGTATCGCCAATAATCTGGCGCGAAAACAGGATGACAAACAGACGACAAACGATACGAGTGACACATCGTATAGATAGATATTAGTGAGTTTTTGGGGGAAAACACCCTATTTTCAGACGAAAATCGGCGAAATCTGAAATTATTTTTTAGAAAAAGAATTGAATATATTAGAACTAACTTGAATTGATGTAATCTTTCTCGGAACGCATCTCTACGTGTTCCACCATATAATTAATGGATCCGATACTTAAATCTTGAGATTTTTGGGGGAAAATGTTAAAAAATTGAATAAAATCGCTGATTTCTGTAATACATTAAGGGATATTTAACAAAAAATAGAAGTATATCCAATACAAAAGAAAAAAGAAATGGTGTAACCGTTTTGGGCAGGGTAAGGTCCAGTCATTAAGTAGAAAAAAGTCCCAAACTGCATGATGTTTGGAAATGCCTTAATTTTGGGGCGAAAAATGTGTATTTTTGTCAAAAATCGCCGGAATCTGGAATTATTTTTTAAAATTTGTTCGACCATAAACTTATCAAATTGAAGCAATAGAATGTTGCACAGCATACATATTTAAGTTTTCCTGACACAATATATAACATATGTGCTCAAATATTGGCATTTTAGGGCAAAATGTTGGAAAAAATGACAAAAATCACTGATTTCTGTAATCCATTGGGGGTTTTGGGTTAAAATATAGAAAAGAAATTAATACAATTGAATAAGGACACATTGTAACATTATTGAATAGACAATAATTAAGTAGGAAAAAGTCCCGAACCGTATGATGCTTGAAAATGCCTTAAATTTTAGGCGAAAACGTGTATTTTTGGCAAAATCGACGGAATCTTGAATTATTTTTGAAAATAGTTTTAACATAAACTTGAAATTTAACAAATTGAAGTAATATAATGTTGCACGGCATACATATTCAAGTGTTTCGTGGCATCATACATAACATATCTGCTGAAATATGTTGGAAAAAAGGACTAAAATCACTTATTTCTGCAATCCATTGGGGGGTATTGGGTTGAAATTTAGAAAAATATATAATACCGGTACATTAGAAAAACAGACTGTAAGCTAGTAGGAGTAACCCTCACCCCAGGGGGAATTTTGTACACCCTATTTTTCTGAAAGCCCATTATGTGTAGAGCATTTTGGAACATGTACGTGTACCAACTGGCGACTTGGACTTTACCACGTTACCGGCATTTCGAACATGGTACATAGAGTCATATACAGTATACGTTATAAATAAAGAAATAGCGTTGAGCGACACTCTGCGTACGGCCACTGGGCCGACCCAGAGATTTTGCGACACAACGGGACCGGTGGCCAGCCGTCGGCAATGGTCCCCAGTACATGTTGCACTCGGTCGCAAGGCCATATTAGGGGAAAGGCTACCCGAGTTCGAGTCTCGAACATGGCACATAGAGTTATATACAGTTATATAGAAGGATATAGCGTAGAACGACCTTCGGCCGACGGCCACTGGGCCGACTTACAGATTGGGTGACATAACGACATAACGGGACTAGTGGGCAGCCGTCGGTAAAGGTCCCGGCAACGCGTTGCATTCGATCGCTAGGCTGTATTAGGGGGAGGATACCCGTAACTCACCAATAGCTATATACAGTATAGTTATATATGTATAAAGGGAAATAGCGTTGAGCGACCCTCGGCCGATGGCCACTGGACCGATCCACATATGCGTGGCACTCAGTCCCTAGGTCGTATCAGGGGAAAAGCTTCCCGAGTTCGAGTCTCGAACATGGCACCTAGAGCTATATACAGTATAGTTATATAGCGAGAAATAGCCTTGAGCGACCCATAGCCGACGGCCGCTGGGCCGATCCACAGGTTTTGTGACTCAACGGGAACGGTGGCCAGCCTCAGCAAAGGTCCCCGCTACGCGTGGCACTCGGTCGCTAGACCGTATCAGGGGGAGGGCTACCTGAGTTCGGGCCTTGAGCATGGCACCTAGAGCTATATACAGTATAGTAATAGAGAAATAGCGTTGAGCGACCCTCGACCGACGGCTGCTGGGCCGACCTACAGATCTTGTGACACAACGGGACCATCTTGGACGCCATGTTTGATTTCTTTTTATTGTTTTACACCTAAATTTCGGCTAGTATACATATGCATATTACACACAGTCTAATTAACATTTTGATGTATAGAAACCCTTACTTACAGACGAACACCAGTTTTTACAGCAACCTATTTGCACTAAAAATAAGTTTTTTTGGTAATGAATGTGGTGTAACGTAAATTACAGAATAGTTTCATTATGTTTGAAGCGCTTCTCAACTTATATTAATAAAAGTACATGAATTATGTTTTTTACATGGTTTTGATTTAATTTATATTCAACGTTTTTAATGTACATTGACATTTTAATTGTAATGTAAGGAACATAGTTTACATGCACGTTACTCACTAAAGCCCAATGCTCAGAATTGATGGCACACCTGTTTATTGTATGTTTTTTAAGAAAATCACACCTTACAAAATCCCCCATGGGGGAGGGGTGTCTACAGCCAGCTCAAGAACTAGTACATGATGTGTTGTATTTGTTCGGGAGGTTCTGTCATGTCATTTTTTAACAAATTCCCATAAGGTATCAGCTAGAGCAGGCTTGTTTGCTTATAAAAGCAAATAAAATGTCAGCGTACATGCACTCCTTGGAAACATATGATGGGTCAATGGCAATATCGCCAGGTGAGAGTAGGAATGTTCCATAGAAGAAGGACGGCACTTTTTTCTCTCATCTGGCGATATGTCATTGTAACATGTATGTTTAAATTACTTTTTGAAGAAAAAAATCCAGATTTCGTTTATGTTTTATTAAAAACACATTTTCTTCCAACAAAATAAAGCAGCATTTACCACCTTCTTATGGGTTTTCTGGTATATTATTGCACACTGGACTGCAAAAACGTTATAATTTTTTTTTCGTTTTTTCTATGCACTTTTATTTTTTCCCCAATACCTCAATGCTTTACAGAAATCAGCGATTTTAGTCATTTTTTCAACATTTTGCCCTAAAATATAAATACTTGAGCATATATGTTATATCTGATACAATAAATGACTTGGATATGTATAGTTTGCAACATTTTATTGCTTCAATTTGATAAGTTTATGTTCAAACTATTTTCGAAAGATAATTCCAGTTTTCGTCGATTTATGACGGAAATACACATTTTTCGCCTGAAAATTAAGGCAATATATTAAGCATCATATGGTTCAGGACTTTTTTCTACTTAATTATTGGACCTTTGTCTATCCAAAATGTTACAATATGTCTTTATTCTATTGTACTAAATATGTTTTTCTAAATTTTAACCCAATACCCCAATGGATTACAGAAATCAGTGATTTTTGTAATTGTTTCCAACATTTTGCCCTGAAATGCCAATATTTGAGCACATATGTTATATATGATGTCAGGAAAAACTTGAATATGTATGCTGTGCAACATTCTATTGCTTCAATTTGATAAGTTTATGTTCAAACTAATTTTAAAAAATAATTCCAGATTCTGGCGATTTTTGACAAAAATACACAATTTTCGCCCTAAAATTAAGGCATTTTCAAACATCATGCCGTTTGGAACTTTTTTCTATTTAATCACTGGACCTTACCCTGCCCAAAAAGTTTAAAATATTTCTTTTTTTTATTGTATAAGATATATTTCTAATTTTTAGATAAATACCACCAATGTATTACAGAAATCATCGATTTTTATTCAATTCTTTAACATTTTTACCCAAAATCTCAATATTTAAGTATCGGATCCATAAATTATATGGTGGGACATGTAGAGATGCGTTCCGAGAAAGAATCCATCAATTCAAATTGGTTCTAATATATTCCATTCTTTTTTTAAAATATAATTCCAGATTTCGGCGATTTTCGTCTAAAAACGCAACGTTTTCCCCCAAAATTCAATAAAGCCCCAACGCTCAGATGGCACACATGTCTCATTTTGAAGCTAAATGTTTGTTCTTTCAGAAAATCATACCCTACAAAATTCCCCCTGTGGGGGGAGGGGGGTCTACAGCCAGCTCAATAACTATATCGTATTCTTACGGGGCTTGTGACCTTTTGAAATTTGCTGAATGAAATAAATTGATATTTGTATATAAGTGTGTGTATTTATTTATTTATGGAAATAAGCTGCTTTATATTTGTTGAGGTTTGCTGATTGGATGCTATTTTTACCGTATTTTTTTAATTAGTCAATTTGCTAAGATCTGATAAGTGACATGTTTTTCTCCGAAAATGAAATTTGATTCATGCTCAATAAAACTTTAACTAAACCAATATTGTAGACACTTGCCATAATGTTAATGGAATCGAGTTAAAAGGTAATGTAATCGTCCGGCTACAAATGTGTCGTTCAGAATAAGTTTAAAATATTTACAGTATGTAATAAATAGAGTATGGTTTCATCAAGTTGTTTAATTTAAACATCGAGATGGGCGTAGCCCATCGAGGTGTTTAAATTAACCATCGAGATGAAACCATACTCTATTTGTTTTATAGCATGTCCATTTCAGCTGCCTGCCATACTCTAACTTGTTATTCTAACTGTTATTCTGACAAGTGTTATTTTCAATTAAACGATTTACACCTGTGCTATTACAAAGAGAATAATCAATGACCATGCTACAAATACTTATTAAATTGTTCCTTTGAGACTCTTTGTTTATTTGCTGTCCTTAAACAAGAGGTCATCGACCTTGAAGGCTTTAACCGGCAAGAAATTCTTCACACTCGTTATCAGCGTTTATGTTGAAAGATACAGAAAAACGCAAAATTAAAGAAACTAAATACTTTTATTTAATTAGCATCGAACACATCCAGGAAGTAAACAAACGGAAATAGTTTTGATTAACTAATAGAGGGTTATTTGCCTTATTAGTCAGATAAACATGTAGTGTATGTAAATAAGCAAAACATATGTGAGAAAAAAGAGACAAAAATAACGCAATACATATAACAGCGACAGGATATATAACATGAGAGTCATATGTACACAATTAGTGTAGGAGATTTGTGCATACTGAATAATAAGCATACTTTTAGTATTTTGTTTACTAGTTTCACATTTCTTATATGGAAGATAGGGTGTACCAATTAACAAGTCAAAGTCATAGTCTGGCTTCTTAAGTACCAAACATTGAGCACAAACAATTCAGTTTTTAGCTCTACTGGCCGGAAGCTTATGTGATGGCGAGTTGTCCGTCCGTCCGTCCGTCCGTCCGTCAGTCCGTTAACTTTAGTCTTGTTTACGCGATATGAACTTCATTATTAATCGGATCTTTACGAAACTTTGCCAGTGTGTTTATTTCAATGGAAGCTCGATTGAGTTTGAAAACCAGACTGATCGGATTAGTAACACCAGAGTTTCGTCCCTTTTTTTTTTGAAAAATACCATCTTAAGCCTTGTTTACACTCTAACACCTTCATTTTATATTTGATCTTTACGAAACTTTGCCAGAGTATTTATATCAATGAAAGCGCGAATGAGTTCGAAAACCAGCCAGATCGGACTAACTACGCTGGAGTTATGGCCCTTGTTTTTGCTAAAATATGTCATTTTCTGCCTTGTGAACATTCTAGCACCTTCATTTATTATATGACCTTTAGCAAACTTGCACAGATTGTTTATATCACTATCAGCTCGGACAAGTTAAAAATCCAGTCAAATCAAATTAGTAACTACAGAGTTATGACCCTTGTTATTCTGAAAAAAAGCCATATTCTATCTTGTGAACACTTTAGCACCTTCATTTATTATTTGATCTTTACCAAACTTGCATATATTGTTAATAGCACTGAATTCAGCCTAATCGGACAATTTATATTGGAGTTATGGCCCTTATTTTTGCTAAAACATGCCATTTTCTGCTTGTGAACATTCTAGCACCTTCATTTATTATTAGATCTATACCAAACTTACAAAGATTGTTTATATCGATGAAAGCTCAGACCATTTTAAAAACCAGCCAAATCGGATTAGTAACAGCAGAGTTATGGCTCTTGTTATTCTAAAAAGGAAATATATTCTGCCTTGTGAACACTCTAGCACCTTCATTTATTATTTCATTTTTACCAAACTTGCACAGATTATGAATAGCAACGCAATTTTGGACGAGTAGAAACCAGCCAGATCGGCCTATTTACACTGGAGTTATGGCCCTTGATTTTCTGAAATATGCTATAATGTGGCCTTGTTAACACGATAGGGCCTTCATTTTTCGTCGGATCGTTTACAAACTTTACCAGATTGTTGATACCAATGAAAGCTTGGACTTTTCGAAAACCGGTCAGATTGGACAAGTAAACTGGGAGTTATGGCCCTTGGTTTTGTTAAAAACGCTGTATTTTGCCTCATTAATTAAGATGATAGGGCCTTCACTTTTCATCCGATCTTACCAAACTTTACCAGATTGTTAATATCAATGAAAGCTCAGACAAGTTTAAAAACCAGCCAAATCGGACTAGTAACACCGGAGTTACGGCCCTTGATTTACTTTAAAATGCTGTATTTAGCCTCATTAAGAAGATAGGACCTTTATTTGGCAGAATTTTAATGAAACTTTGCAAGGATGATCAGTACCAAATCTAGTTAAGCATTTCATCACCGTGTTCTGGTTGAATGATTTTTGGCGCTGTTATGGCCCTTTAAAGGTTTTAATACATAAACTTTGTCCGGACTATTTTTTCTGAACCCCTGGTCGGATTTCAACAAACCTTTGCAGGAATGATTAGTACCGCGCCTAGTGGTGCATGTCATCAACGTGTTCCGGCTGAATAATATTTGGCGGAGTTATGGCCCTTTAAAGGTTTTAATACACACACTTTGTCTGGACTAGTTCTCCTGAACATGTGGCCGGATTTAAACAAAACTGTATAGGGATGATCAGTACCAAGCCCAGTTATGCATGTCATCGCCGTATTTCGGTTGAAAGAGTTTTGATCGGAGTTATGGCCCTTTAAAGGTACTAATACACAAAGTTTGTCTAGACTAGTTCTCCTGAACCCCTGGCCGAATTTCAACGAAAGTTTTCGGGGATGATCTGTACCAAGCCTAGTTGCGTATATCATGACCATGTTTCGGTTGAATGCTTTTTGACAGAGTTATGGCCCTTTAAAGGTTTTTAAAACACTAACATTGTACAGGCTAGTTTTCCTGAAAGCCTGGCCGGATTTCAAAGAAACCTGGCAGGGATGATCAGTACCAAGCCTTGTTGCACATATGAGCGATACAGGCCCACTTGTGCCTCTTATTTAATATTTTTATCAGATTTTGAATACTGTTAAGTCATTGACAACATTCCATATACCTTACTTAAAGTAAAATTACTTATATACCTAGTCCATAAATCAATAAAATAAATACGTAATTATTAGTTAGCAGTCCATTATTAGATATTCAGGCTCACTACATTGTATTAATTCACACCATTGGTCATTCAGTAGATATGATTACTTTACAAACGTTAACTGGCCTGCACATATGCGTTTTTTGCCTATGCATTGACTTCAGTTTGTATTTCCGGTTAAGGTACTCTGTTCATAAATTGAACGCGCAAAGGCGCTGGAACCAATACCATTTAGGGAAAACAGTGTATATAACGCCATTTCCCGGTACAGTCGAAACTGGTATTCGTCCAACAAATGTCTGATGATGAACTTATGAGTTGGATGATCACGCATTCATCTGTTTTGATCATATGTCTGTATTACGTAAAATTTATAGCATTATTTGTTCGAGAATATGCGATTTATACTGGTTCTCGAGGGCCTTAGGCCCGATAGTGCATTATAAATCGTATATACGAGAAAAATATGCTATAAACGTTTTGTACCTTAGCCATTTATCCAAGTATGCATGTGCAACAAAAGGTCATTGGGTACACCATGATATAACTGCCAAATCTGTCAGTTATAGCACGGCTGAAATATACCGGCAGTTATTGCAAGGTTTAGGCTTAGGCCTTCAGGTTTATTAAAATTATATCATAAGCAGGAACAAAGGAAACTCATTGGAGCTATGGTACAATTGTGTTATAAACAATTCCTAAAGTACTCGAAATGTACCATATCACCGTATATTCACATAGAGACGGCACTCCTGCTGTATGTACATGTACCATATCACCGTATATTCACATAGAGACGGCACTCCTGCTGTATGTACATGTACCATATCACCGTATATTCACATAGAGACGGCACTTCTGCTGTATGTACTATAAGGTACCGCCGTGCCTATGCAGATAAAGCCAGGCCGCTGATACAGCCGTACCTTTAAAATTTAAACTGTATACCTTATTCCTTTATTGTATTTGCTCTACTTTAATTGTTTCCAACTCTAAATGCGTATAAACCTCCGAGGTGTAGTTCCTATTATAACAAGTAATCATTGTTTTTATTATGGAAAGGGCGTGGGGAAAATGGTCCATTTCTATACTATTTTGTTGATGTATGTATAAGAAGTGTATTCAGAAAGTTTTAATGGAGTATTGATGAACATTTTCCAAATTTCGAATCAAGGCATAAACTTTGTGAGCAACTATCTATAAAACCAGTTGTACCCTTACATGTGATATAACAAGAACGTTTTACATGTCTTGTGACCCCACTGACTGCTTTACTAACTTCTTGGCAAGTCCACCTAGTGTAATCGTCTAAACTGTCGTTAATATAAAACGCTTTAATATTGTTACAGGCCAAAGATGAAAGTTATTTTAATGAGAGCAATAAGCTTATCTTTGTGATGTGGTAAGGTTGTATATATTGTTGAGAAGTATTTATAGATCCTTATTGCAAATTTTATCAATAACGTCTCCTGAATTTGTAATCGACCAAACGAAATAAACTTTAGCACAATATTGCTTAACGGCAGTAAGACAAGAAGTTAACATTTAGGATATGTTTGTTGCGGTGCAGGCACTAGAATTCGAAATAAATCGGACTTTATAAGGCTGTCATTTAGGAATACCCATTGCTGTTCGTCGAGCACCCATCCTCAGCACCGAAAGCTTTCCTCGTTAAAAGAAAGACCTTCATCTGAGGAGGGGTGCCCGTCCACACAAAACTCATTGGAGGTCACACTGGGCTGGGCATCTATAAAAGGTAAACATAGTTGTTATTTGAAGTGAATGGATTTAATTCTGATATATACGTGTATTAACTATAAACGATTAAGAAAAAATGTAGACATATCTACTGCAAGAACAATTAGAGATATCGTAACATTACATAAACTGTTTATTTAAATTAAGTTTAAACGCACACACAACATTTAAGATGCACTGAACACAGAGCAGAAGAGTTGCCAAATATGATTCCCGTTATTTAATTGGGTGATACTATAAAACCCCATTTATTTTCTCATTCCCAAAAGTAGAAATACGAGTCGAACAGAAAATGTAGCCTCTCTCTAACGATTACTCGTCAGAAACGGTTTCGTCTGTTTTTACATGAATTTTGCTATCTGGAGAAAGGCATGCATTAAAAACAGTTACATCGAAGGTCTTATCATTTGGATACAATGCCTATATTCCAAGCGAGATCGAAACCTACTTGGAGGTCAAGAAAGATGGCAATAAAGGATGTCCATTTCTTTTGACGAAAAGAAACTCGTGTTGCAATCTAGAAGTTGTAATACAAGAAACTGTTCAAAAAGTTGATCTTTTACTTTGAATTTCATGAGTTTAAAAGAGTGAGATCTTCTTTTCTTGATTTAGATCTCTCGATTGAAAATGGTGAAATGATTAGCAAAATCTATGACAAGAGAGATGATTTTAATTTTGACATTGTTAATTATCCCCACTTGGATGGGGATGTTCCCCGAGCAACTTCTTATGGGGTGTATTTGTCTCAACTTATTCGTTTTTCAAGAGCTTGTACTCGAGTTGAGGACTTTAATATTCGTAATCTTTGTATAACTAAAAAGCTACTCAATCAGGGTTACCGTTACCACAAACTTCGTAAAACCTTTGCAAAATTGTATTATTAACCCTGATCTTCTTTCCAAATATAAAAGTAATTTAAGGACTCTTCTGCGACAAGGACTATCACAACCTGACTTCTGTGAGGTTATGACCCTATCATTTTGCAACGTACTGCATGCTTTTCTCTTTAATTGTACGATGACCAGACATGCTGTGGACCCTATGACGTAAAGCCCATTGGGGCGGTGGCTTTTGGTGTTTGTCTATGATCTTTCTTGTCGTGCCCTTAATGGGCAATTCTTTTGTTACCGTTACAATAAACTTCGTAAAACCTTTGCACAATTTTAGTATCGTAACCCAGATATTCTTTCCAAATATGAAAGTAATTTAAGAACTCTTCTGCGACAAGGACTATCACAACCTGACTTCTATGGGGACGTGATTTATAGACGTCGTAAGATCCTTGGTCATGATCACTTTCATACTATCTTTGTTAAACTTGTTAAAAGGCTTATCAAAAGAGGTTATGACCCTATCATTTTACAACGCATTTACAGTTAGCCACCATGCTTTCCTTTTGATTGTGCGATGACCGGACAGGCTGTGGACCCTATGATGACGTCTACCTAAAGCCCAAAAGGACGGTGACGTTTGATGTTTGTCTTCAGTCTTGTCTTGTCGTGCCCTCAATGGTGTATTCTCTTGTTGCTCTGGGTTCTGCCAGTCATTGAGAACCTTCATTGTGGCTTTCTAGGCTATTGTTTTATGTATTATATTTACACAAGCATATTTGTGTTTTACTTATATTGCCTATTGATGCTGCCTTGTTGGTTAGAGATTAGATCATGGCGGGGATTTCTTTATTTATACTGTCCTGTTTTAATGGGATGACAGTAGGGTATGTGTGAGGTTTGGTGCACCCTAGAACCGATTTAAACCCCCAGTGGCCTACTTTGCCACTGACCGTTCCAAGGCGGTAGCCCTATTGTCAACCCTTTTGTGTTTGTGATGTCGTTTGCTTTTATTATTAATTTTGCCTTTTTGTTTGTCTGTTTGCGTGTTTGTTTCTGTGTTTTGTGGTCGACTGTCCTCCTTGAATGCTACTTTCCCTGTCCGATCTTTTTATATTTCTTTATTGGGCGATAGAATATCTCAAATATCATAAATATTTCCCTTTTTTTGGGTGGGTGGGGTGGGGGTGGGCGGGGTGGGTGGTGTGGTGGTGTTAGGGTGTGTGTGTGTGTGGGGGGGGTCTGTATAGGAATGACACGGGACACGTTTTAGAGGATCACATTTTATTATAAAGGGAAAGCCAAACAGGAGGTTCAGGCATGTGTTTTAAAACTGGATATGGTTTATTAATATTTGAGTCAGCTTCCTAAAGATCAGAATTATTTGTTTTATTATTGAAATGTGTTTATAAGTTGTTTTAAAAGTTAATTGTGGAACTGGGATGATTGTCTTCACTAGCGATTTTTAGCTCTGCTGGCGAGTTGTCCGTCGTCCGTTCGTTTGTCGTCCGTCGTCTGTCGTCCGTCGTCCGTCCTTAACTTTTGCCTTGTGAACACTCTAGGGCCTTCATTGTTAATCCAATCTTTACGATACTTTTCCAGTGTCTTTGTATTAATGAAAGCTCGGACAAGTTCAAAAAACCAGCCGGATCGGATATATTTCATCAGAGTTATGGCCCTTGTTTTGCTGAAAAATGCCATATTAAGCCTTGTGGACACTCTAGCACCTTCATTTATTATTTGAACTTTACCAAACTTGCACATATTGTTAATATCAATGAAAGCTCGGACACGTTTGAAAACCAGCTAAATTGGGTCAGTAACACCAGAGTTATGGCCCTTGTTTTTTCTGAAAAATGCCATTTTCTGCCTTGTGAACACTCTAGCACATTCATTTATTATTTGATATTTACCAAACTTGTACAGATTGTTGGTATCAATAAAAGCTGAAATAAATTTGAAAACCAGCTAAATCAAATCAGTAACACCGGAGTTATGGCCCTTGTTTTTTCTGAAAAATGCTATTTTCTGCCTTGTGAACACTCTAGGGCCTTCAATATTAATCGGACCTTTACTTAACTTTGCCAGTGTCTTTATATCAATGAAAGCTCGGACAAGTTCGAAAACCGGCAAGATCAAAATAATTTCACCGGAGTTATGGCCCTTGTTTCGCTGAAAAATGCCATATTAAGCCTTGTGAACACTCTAGCACCTTCATTTATTATTTGATCTTTACCAAACCTGCACAGATTGTTAATATCAATGAAAGCTCGGATAAGTTTGAAAACCAGCTAGATCAAACCATTACCAGCGGAGTTATTGCCCTTGATTTAGTTAAAAATGCTATATTTTGCTTCTTTAAGACAATAGGGCCTTTATCTTTCATCCAATCTTTACCAAACTTTACCAGATTGTCTATATAAATAAAAGCTCGGAGAACTTTGAATACCAGCTAGATCGGACCATTAACAACGGAGTTATGGCCCTTGATTTAGTTAAAAACGCTGTATTTTGACTCGTTAAGACGATAGGGCCTTTATATTTCATTCGATCTTTACCAAACTTTACCAGATTATTTATATAAATAAAAGCTCGGACAATTTCGAAGACCAGCCAGATCAGACCAGTAACAGCGGAGTTATGGTCCTTGATTTAGTTAAAAATCCTATATTTTGCCTCGTTAAGACGATAGGGCCTTCATCTATCATCCGATCTTTAAGAAACTTTACCAGATTGTTAATATCAATGAAAGCTTGGACGAATTCGAAAACCATCCAAATTGGACCATTTAAATCTTAGTCATGGTCCTTGATTTTCTGAAATATGCTATATCTTGGCCTCATTCAGACGAAAGGGCCTTCATTTGGCCGGATTTCATTGAAACTTTGCAGGGATGATCAGTACCAAACCTAGTTGTACATAGTCACCGTGTTCCAGTTGAATGATTTTGGCAGAGTTATAGCCCTTTAAAGGTTTTAATACACAAAAACTTTGTTCTGACTAGTTCTCCTGAACCCCTGGCCGGATTAAACGAAACTTTTTAGGGATGATCGATTATATATCTTATTGTGCACATCATCGCCGTGTTCCCGTTGAATGATTTTTGGCGGAGTTAGGGCTCTTTAAAGGTTTTAATACACAAACTTTGTTCTGACTAGTTCTCCTGAACCTCTGGCCGGATTTAAACGAACCTGTTATGGGATGATCAATTCCAAGTCTAGTTGTGCAAATCATTGGCGTATTCCGGTTAAATGATTTTTTTGGCAGAATTATGGCCCTTTAAAGGTTTTAATACACAAACTTTTCTGATCTACTTCTCCTGAACTCCTCGCTAGATTTCAATCAAACTTTGCAGGGATGGTCAGCACCAAGCCTAGTTGTGCATGTCATTGTCACGTTCCGGTTTACAGATATTTGGCAGAGTTTTGGCCCTTAAAGGATTTTGATACCACAATTTTTTTCCGGGCTAATTCTCCTGAACCCCTGGCTGGATATAGACGAATTTTGACAAGGATGATCAGTATCAAGCCTAGTTGTGCATATCATCGCCTTTTTCGGTTGAATGATTTTTGGCAGAGTTGTGACCCTTTAAATGTTTTAATACACAAACTTTGTGCAGATTAGTCTCTTCTTAACTCTTTGCCAGATTTCAGCGAATCTTGGCGAGAATGATCAGTACTAAGCCTAGTTGCACCTGTCATTGCCATGTTCTGGTTGAATGCTTTTTGAAAGACTTATGGCCCCTTATACATAAACTTTATCTTGAGCTAGTAGAGCATCCACAGGCCGTCTTGGGCCTCTTGTTCCATACTGGTGTGCTCATACATTGCCTTTGTGTTTAATATTGGTTGTTGCATTATCGATTGTAGTTTTGAGAATGTATTTTTACCCAAACGTATTTACTGTGGTTTTGTTTAGGTGAACTTGTAAAGATAAAATATTCCCAGTCGTTTTACTTTTTTTATGAAACATCTCTTTATTTTATTGTGTTTATTAATGGCTAGTTTACAGTCAGAACTCCACCGCGGACATTTTTCCTTTATGGGTTTTATTGTATGTGGGGACACTTTAAATCTAAGCTGGTGTCTTTTCAAAATGTATTAAAAAGGTCCCAGTCTGCACTGTTATAATTACAGTTCGCCACTACGATTTTCTCTGATTGTGTGATGACCGGAAATATTGTGGACCCAATGCTGACGTCTATCTAAATCTTCAAAGGACAGTAGCGTTTGATGTTTGTCTTAAATCGTGTCGTGTCGTTCTCTTAACGATTCGTTCTCTTGTTGCTCTGGCTACTGAGTACTTGCTTTGTGGCTTTCTAGGCTTTTGTTTTCTATATTCATATATACATTATCAGTTATGTGTTATACTGCCTTATAATGCTGCCTGGTGTGTTAGTGAATATAACCTGGCGGTGATATCTTTATTTACACTGTTCCTTTTTATTGGGATGATAATAAGAGTGAGGTTTGGTGCACCCTAGAACCTGGTTTGAGGTGCTAAGAAGCGTGAGAGGTTTACTTTACATTACCCCTCATAAACAGTTTCAATAAAATCGAGTCTGCTACTTTTATCTCTTGTTTGTGTTTGTTGATTCAAAGGGATCCACTTTTCAGTATTTATTGACATTCACACTAGCGTTTGTTTAGTTCTGTGTGGCGGCCGTAAAAAGTCGCCCCGACTACAAGTCAGTAGTGTTATTACTTAATGGTCCTTTGGGATCATCAAGCCCAATCTTTGCTGCTTTAAAGTAGAATATCGCTTAAGCCGGTACTAGGAGGCGTGACAGGTGTTGCACTTAACATTAATTCTCATGAACAGACTCAATGAAACCGAGTCAGCTACTTGTATCTCTTGTTTGTGTTTGTTACTTCCAAGGGATCCACTTTTCAGTAATTATTGACATTCACACTAGCGTTTGTTTAGTGCTGTGTGGCAGCCGTAAAATGTCGCCCCTACTACAAATCAGTAGTGTTATTACTTACTGGTCCTTTGGGCTCATCAAGCCCAATCTAGGTTGCTTTAAAGCAGAATACCGCTTAAGCCGGTGCTAGGAGGCGTGAGAGGTGTTACACTTTACATTACTCCTCATGAACAGACTCAATAAAACGGAGTCTGCTACTTTTATCTCTTGTTTGTGATTGATGCTTCCAAGGGATCCACTTTTCAGTATGTATTGACATTCACACTAGGGGGCACTCCACAGTTTAATGTACTGTTCTCAATAATCAAACCCATGATAAGCCCTTAGCCTGAATCCTTGAGCAAAATAAATCACATCATCATTGTGTCATACATTTCTTAGAAGACAATAAAATTACGCATGTTTCCATACCAAATAAAAGTATCATAAGCATTTTCTGTACAACTTTAGTCCCATTTCTTTAAGTTTACCCCACCCCTCAAAACATGCTAAAAAGCAATTTTAGCAATATTTCAAATGTTAATAAATAAAAAAATGAATTTTCCTAAACATATCAGGGTAATTTCTACACTCATAATGCTCTTGTATATCAGGAAATGCTGAGTTTTACATACCTTCTCCGGCGTTTTAAAAAGTTATTCCATGCTGATCTTCCCGTGAGTCAAAATCTGCCATTTTACCTACTTTTTGGATTTTTTGCTAGTTGAGCATTTTTCTATTTATAGCCTCTAAAAAAAACAAAGAATGCATATTCCAATACACCAAAATAAACTTAGACGTACTCAAAACTGAAAACAACATCAAACATGTGCTTCATAATTATTATAAATACCATCCATGGACCTAAAAGATGCTTAGTTGATTTCTTTCTGATTACCATGGACATTCGTGCGAAACTGAGGAGTGCCCCCCTAGCGTTTGTTTAATGCTGTCTGGCGGCCGTAAAAAATCGCCCGACTACAAATCAGTAGTGTTATTAATTACTGGTCCTTTGGGGTCATCAAGCCTAATCTTTGTTGCTTTAAAGTAGAATATCGCTTAAGCCGGTGCTAGGAGGCGTGAGAGGTGTTGCACTTTACATTACCCCTCATGAACAGACTCGGTACTTTTATCTCTTGTTTGTGCTTGTTGCTTCCAAGGGATCCTCTTTTCAGTATCTAAACGCCCAGCGGCCTTTTCTGCCACCGACCGGTTGAAGGCGGCAGCACTGTTGTCAACCCTGTTTATGTTTGTGATGTCATATCTGTTTTGTTTTTTTCATTTTGTAGTTATTGTTGCTTGTTTCAGTGCGTGTTTGTGGTTGACTGTGGTCATTGCTATATTTTCTGTTCGACTTTTATTTCTAGTTGGTTTATATGTTTCATGTGATACTTTCTCATTATTATGATGTATGGAAATTGAGATAGAAAAATGGTCAGAGTTCGAATTATCATTGAGACTTATAATATGTGTTGGGACTAATTTGATTGATGAGATGGGTAAATCAATGTTAGTTAAATTTTCTGATTTGTTATTCCATGCTGATCTTCCCGTGAGTCAAAATCAGCCATTTTACCTACTTTTTGGATTTTTTGCTAGTTGAGCATTTTTCTATTCATAGCCTCTAAAAAAAACAAAGAATGCATATTCCAATACACCAAAATAAACTTAGACGTACTCAAAACTGAAAACAACATCAAACATGTGCTTCATAATTATTATAAATACCATCCATGGACCTAAAAGATGCTTAGTTGATTTCTTTCTGATTACCATGGACATTCGTGCGAAACTGAGGAGTGCCCCCCTAGCGTTTGTTTAATGCTGTCTGGCGGCCGTAAAAAATCGCCCGACTACAAATCAGTAGTGTTATTACTTACTGGTCCTTTGGGGTCATCAAGCCTAATCTTTGTTGCTTTAAAGTAGAATATCGCTTAAGCCGGTGCTAGGAGGCGTGAGAGGTGTTGCACTTTACATTACCCCTCATGATGTCGGTGCTAGTTGGGGAGCAGTCATCTAGAATAATAAGATTTGAATCATAGAACAATTTTAAAATATCATTTCCTTGTTTAGTTGTATGATCTGATACCCGTGCATGATTGTGAGCATTAAAATATCCAGTTAGTAAAGTACGTTTTATTTAATGATGATGTTTTATGTTGGATATTTATTGGAATATGACAAAACAAAGGTAGTTTAACGTCTTTATAAAATAGCTTAAGTATCTGGACGTCTAATAACATATTTTGTATTTTTATTATCATCTATAGGGTATGTAATCTCTGTTTTTCCATAATTAATATTATAGAACTTAAACTCATGTCTGAACAACCCAGGTATTGTCTTACATTTTTATGTTTCTTATTAAACTTGGTTTCTTGTATACATAAACTATTTATTTCTGGATTTAAATCTAAGACTAATTTTATTCATGCATGAATACGAATATGAGTAAGAAATGTATGAAGGGGACATTTTAAGACACGCGTTGAATGATACAATATTTATTTTGTTATCCAGTGAGGATGATATTTTTTATTGGGCTGTATTACTCTTTAGGATACCAGGAATATGTTTGCTGGTTTAAAGTGATGTTATATCGAAGAGCCCTTTGCTTTAGGAGGAGTGGTTTTGAGATAAAGGGATAATACTTATTTTCTGTAGAGGATTAGCTGCAATACCCAAGTATATCCGTTGGACATGGTTCGATTAAAGAGTTTCATGTTGGCTTAGCTTTTTCAGTAAGTAATTGTACAATTTTCGAGTATTTTTTACGTCTGAATTTATACTGGAAGGAGTTTGGGAGTTTCTGATTTTAGATGGAACAGAGAGGGTCTAGTCTAATGCTGCTACTAATTTGTTTTTTTAACGGAATGACTTTTGACTGGATTTTCAATGTATATCGCCGAGGCTACGTTACATGGGGTTATTTGATGAAGAGTTTGTAACATCAAGGGTTTTCTCTGATGGAAATAATAAAGGTTTTTATTTGACGTTGAACATACTGCAGTCACTTATAGTTAAAGAAAAATATGAGGTCAACGTTGATGTTGTTTGATTACATTTGGGAGTTGACTACTTGTAAGAAGAATTGAAAGAATAATTGCTTGGGGTTTTGTCACTAGACTCGCATGAGGTTCCAATTATTAAGAGGGATGATGTGGGATGTAAAGTTGGATTGGGAGATTGAGGCATGTTTGGAGTAGTATAAATTGCATTTGTAGCTTCTGACATTACTTTATTTAAACATAGTGTGTCGTTTGTTTCCGTGAGCAATCGGATTTATTCGCTGTAGATGGCAGGAAGAGTTTCTCTTTTTGAAAATACATAGACCTATCATGGTTTCTATGAAAACCATGGATTTTGCAGCATCAGAAAGAGTATGAAAGAAGAAATTTGGAATTTGTCCAACACGATAAATACAAATATTTTTTCAGTCTCGGTTTGATTGAAACTGTTCATGGACAGTAGTGAAAAATGTTTGCTCCTGTTCACATCCTCTAGCCCCGGGTTGAGCAGATCTCATTATTTAAAACATCAATAGTACAAATATTTCCACTTTGTTAGAAATTAGTCTACTCATATGGTCTGACTTCTGTTTGTATATCATCTGTTATAGTTTGAAACAATTTTGTTAGAATTGGGTTTTTGTGTTGAGCTATAAATTGTATTGGCCACGAACCAAGAGAAACGCTGGTTTAGAGACATTTTAAAAATGTTTGTGACTTAAATGTAAATTATGCATCTCCTGTATATCCATGTTATCTTCCAAATTGTGCTACATGTAGTGAAGTAGTGTCTGGTGAGCTTAATATAAATATTGAACAGAAATTGTCCATTAAGCTGGACAGCTACCTATGTTTGCTACTGATGTGTATTTGAAGGTTCAAGCAATACCTTTGCCGATTGTTTTCTTCAAACTATGAGAGAAAATAACCATAAATACAATAAATAACTTAGTTTAAACACCTTTTTAAAATGTATGTACAAATAATAAAAAAAAAAGTAATTATAATTTAAATCATTGCCTAGAAGTGAAATTCAAAAAATAAAAGAAATAAAACTGCTACAAAGTCTACATAGCCTAAAGTGTGCCCTCAGGACGGTATGTAAAATATACTGGGTTTGAATCTGTCTTCGTACGAGGATCCTGGTATCCAAGTATTTGCTATCCATTTTGTTCCCTTTATTAAGTCACAGCCTCCGTGGAAGGATCTGTAGTCGGCCTCCCCCAAGTATCCAGTCTGTAACATACAATACAAATTAAATAGAAAAGAGAAAAGTGGACCATTGAAAGGGTTCGCACTTGGCCATCCCTTTAATATTTTGCAAATGCGAATCAAAACCAGCATCAAAGAGAAAATACATTCAGTTCGTCAGTTACGATGTTTCACACGATTAGAGCCACACTCGAGCGGAAAAAAGAACCTACATACCTGCTCATCAATTAGAGTGGGGTTGTTTGTGTCACACGCGGGGAGGGAAGGGGTACAAACAGGCATTGAGCGTAAATGAGAATATAAATGTGTTCATTAATTAATACTCAGACAAGTTGTTCATCAATTTAGTGGCTGTTTTACAAGTTTATTGTGCCACCTTTGTGGGAATAAAAACAAGTGAAAAAGAAAATAAATGTACCCGTTCATCAATAAAGTGGCTGTACCACATGATGGCCGTGCCACGTTTTGGAGAAACAACAAGCGACGATTTGTAGCAATAGTAGCTCAGGTTGAGCAAATCTTCTTGCGGAACATCTGTGCTATTTTCCTGAAGAAACAAAATTGTAATGTCAAGTGAAGTGTTTTTAAAGATTTTTGTTTTCGTTTGAATATGGAAATTGCAATTTGAACCAGTATTTTAAACAAAAACCTCTTAATCCAATTGTAAAGTAACATTCTGATAATGCCATTATTCGTTTCATAAACTTCTTTGGTAAAATATTAAATAATTTGAATATTGTATAATACGAATATTTCAATTTAATGTAACATATGTATGAATCACCCGACACAAAAGTGCGATCTATACAGAAAACATTATGAGTGGTAAGGATAAATAAAATGGTGTCAAAAGGGTAGTTACATATATGCAGAAATAAATTACAGTGCCATATCCTTAAACATCGCAGGTCGTCTCTTGAAGTACATTATCAACATGTGTTTCGCGTACAAGGGAGATAAATACAGATACGGGTTCTTTCAATAAGATTGGAATAGTCATGTGCGTCTAACCATAGACTGCCACGAAAAGCCTTAAGAAACTGCAAATATACAAGCATTTTTTCTGTTATTTCATTTGAGAATATTACTAACCTCTATGAGCTCGTCTAGCAAATCGGCAAATGGGAAAGCAGTTTCTCCACCTTCTTCTACGTCGTTTAAATAATACAACACCGTCATGTACCTGGAGCAAATAAGCATATATGCTTAGATAACACAACATCGCTATGTACCTGGTGTAAATTAGCATGTATGCTTAGACAACACAACACCGTCATGTACCTGGTGCACACACCCATGTATGCTCAGACAACACAACACCGTCATGTACCTGGTGCACACACTCATGTATGCTTAGACAACACAACACCGTCATGTACCTGGTGCTCACACCCATGTATGCTTAGACAACACACCACCGTCATGTACCTGGTGCACACACCCATGTATGCTTAGATAACACAACATCGCTATGTACCTGGTGTAAATTAGCATGTACGCTTAGACAACACAACACCGTCATGTACCTGGTGCACACACCCATGTATGCTTAGATAACACAACATCGCTATGTACCTGGTGTAAATTAGCATGTACGCTTAGACAACACAACACCGTCATGTACCTGGTGCACACACCCATGTATGCTTAGACAACACACCACCGTCATGTACCTGGAGCAAATAAGCATGCATACTTAGATAACACAACATCGCTATGTACCTGGTGCACATACCCATGTATGCTTAGAAAACACAACACCGCCATGTACTTAGTCCAAATTATCATGCATGCATAGATAACACAACACCGTCATGTACCTGGTGCACACACTCAGGTATGCTTAGTTAACACAACACCGTCATGTACCTGGTGCACCCTATATTATAGCACATGTTTACTTTCAAAAAGTATCAAAAACTGTCAAAAATATTATGAGCTGCATTTTCAAATTTAAATAGCATGTCCAGAATACAGTTACAGCCAAAACATTACAGAAAACTGCACTGAAAAAAATAATTACAGCAAAAAAAGATTAGCACTCTTTAATCAAGGCGAGCACATCTGGCTGATTTAGTGTAATTAAACCTAAACATGTGGTATACCTACGGTGTCCTGTTACGGCCATCTTACCATCGCATCTCAAACCCAGACACAGAAGGGTGACAATGCCAAGTTTGTTGTACTTCTGAATTCCGAATTCCGAAGTTTGAAGTCTGATAGATTGCACGCGTCTATAGGTGAGCTATAATTCCGTAATAAGGCCAAACAAAAAATATGAGTGTTTAGGCAGGCTTTAGGGTAACATGCCAGAAAATTGTAGATAGAGTAGGTACGGATTTATTTTCATATATATATTTATATATATATATATATATAAATATTTATATATATAGCATTTTATACCCAAAACAGCCTTGATTTTTATATTTTCCTGGTAAATTGGAAAAAAGTTGCTAGGTTTCACCAGGAAAAATAGGTATGGTCGGGTTACCCTAAACACACATACTTTTTGCAAGGCTTAAGTTGAACATATTTATCAATTTAATATTTAATAAAAATCGTCTCACTGACAAACCTGATATTATATTGAGAGAGAGAGAGAGAGAGAGAGAGGGGAGTGTCAAGAAAACGAAGAAGAGGTCTAATACATTACGATCGATGCGATGGTCGGTGGTTAGGTGGCCCTAACAGGACACTGTATATACCACCGTCATCTACCGGATGCAAAGACACCGTCATAAACTTTGTGCAAATACTAGTAAACATGTTTGAAGAGAGAACATATCTAAACAACAACAAAGAAATGCGATCAATCTGCTTTAACCTAGCCTTACGCCATTGGATAAATATCGTAGTGTTCCCCGACCACAGCAATGTCTTGTACGTAATCCTGTTAGTGACATCAACTTTTAGACCTGATGTTCACACGAAAAGTCGAAAT
Source organism: Cyrtodaria siliqua (assembly GCA_037043455.1). Classification (NCBI taxonomy): domain Eukaryota; kingdom Metazoa; phylum Mollusca; class Bivalvia; order Adapedonta; family Hiatellidae; genus Cyrtodaria; species Cyrtodaria siliqua. The sequence continues at coordinate 74,894 of JAWPHD010004413.1, read as the reverse complement.
GTAAAACTAACTTTAAGTTTTCTAATTGTCGTGTGAAATCTTCAGGGCGAAAAGTCGAAATTTAGTACTAAAACTTGAAGTTGGTGGCATTAACAGGATTCCGTAATATTGTGTTCCCTACCTACACTAATCTTGTGTTCCTTACCTACACAATCTGCAACACTGTTTCATGTCCGGCGTCGACTCCTTGTCGCCACACCTTGTCTGGAAGCAGCAAGGCAGATCGTATTCGTCTGTTGTATCCAGGTGGGCGTGGAAATGTCCCCCAGGTGCATACCTTACTACCTGAAAAACGTCATAAACGTATATGCATAACACTAGCCGGGTGGGCGTGCTGTATATCCAGGTGGGCGTGATAATATCCTCCAGGTGCATACATTACTATTACTACCTGAAACACGTCACACACATACATGCATAACTCTAGCCGCGTGGCGTACTGTATCAAGGTGGGCGTGATAATGTCCCCCGGGAGCATACCTGAAACTCGCCATAAACGTACGTGCATAACACTAGCCGGGTGGGCGTGCTGTATCCAAATGGGTGTGATAATGTCCTCCAGGTGCACACCTTACTTCCTCCACCTAAAACACGTCACAGACGTACATGCATAACACTAGCCGGGCGTGCGTGCTGTATCCAGGTGGGCGTGATAATGTCCACCGGGTGCATACCTTACTACATGAAACACGTCATAAACGTACATGCATAACACTAGCCTGGGTTCCAGTCTTTATTATTTTTTTCAACTCACTGCGTCCAGTTAGTTTTGCTATATATTTGCATGTTTGCAAATCATTATTACTTATTATTTACGCGGTTCAAAGCAAATTGTTTTTACAAATTACTATATTTTGATTATATTCCACAAATAGTATATTGAAACCTACGGTAGAATAAAGAAGAAAACTTGAAAACTCCCAAATGTTATAACCTTTTATTTAGATACATATACGTATATGCAATCATGTTTAAAATAAAAACGATACTTAATTAAGAAAGTGAGGACTCACTTCAATGCGAGTTAAATACTTCAAGAGTGCCATGTGTCCCTTAAACAATGGTTGTGTAATCATCTAATAACGTAAATATCGGTTTCTAGATTTAAAAAATAGCCAGGTCTATACCCTGCTGCTGGCCCATATCCATACCACAGACATTTTCCACGTATTCGGAAGTCGTTGACTGCTATTTTAATGGGGTTATGCTTAAAATAAATGAAGTTCTCAGACTCAATGAGTAATATCAGAGTATATTGCTCGTAACTGGTGTCAATTTTAACAACGTAAATACTTATAATGCGTCGTCCAACTGTAAGGTGTTTGGAAGTGTTCACCGTGAAAGGATTTCTTGGCGGCGCTCATCAAGTCTGGGTTTTACACCGTAACCAGCTTTGTCTCAGGCCATGGTGATAACTCAGATGGTAAGATGCAATATACACAAACACAAATACGAATATACTAATAGTTTCATAGATAATTAAAACTATTACATAATATGACACTCTTAACACTCATCTGAAAGAGTGCATAAGTTTCACAAGTGTGACAGGTTAGGCCAAGGTGCAGCTTGTACACAACACGTGTAACAAGTAAAGTCGGTGAGAAGATTGTACACAACACGTGTAACAAGTAAAGTCGGTGAGAAGATTGTACACAACACGTGCAACAGGTAAAGCCAAGGTGCAGATTGTACACAACACGTGTAACAAGTAAAGTCGGTGAGAAGATTGTACACAACACGTGCAACAGGTAAAGCCAAAGTGCAGATTGTACACAACACGTGTAACAATTAAACCCAGAGTGCAGAATTGAACACAACAAGTGAAACAGGTACTGACAAAGTACAGGTTGTACACAACACGTTCAACACGAAACTCGCCATAACTAGATAACGACAAGATACTCACAGAGGCGGATAGCTTAGCCTACGTAGTTGAGGAAACAACCTATTATCAATTTGCCAACACATTGTAACCTAAAGTGAGTCTAATTTGTAATAAAATGGTTTCCGCCTCTCCACACATATTAAGATGACAATATGTACAATTACAACAGTTGTACTAAATTCTGGCGGATGACCCAGGTAGGTAACACTTGACCTTGGCGATAGAAACCTGGAGCTGAATGCGACTCGTCGTTATGATGTGATAAGCCTTTATCCAAAATAAAATCCAAACCAGCCTACTGGTTAAGGAATAACATCGAAGAAACTGAGAAAAACAACTTTGAACTTTCAAGCGTGACCTTGTCCTTGGCGATATGAACCTGGGTTTTGAACGCGACAGGTCATCATCAGATGATAAGCCTTTATGAAAAAGTAAATACAAATTCGCTCTCTGGTTCAGAAGACACTGCAAAGGCACGAAACGTGACAGTCAGGCAAACGGGAAGAAGGACTGATGGTCCGGTCGGATCACTACATGCCACCGTCTCTTCGACGCCGGGGTATGACACCGTAAGTTATATAGTGTGACTCTTACCTGCATCAGTTCAGCTCGCTGTATCAGACCAATATCAAGATTTGACAGCCTGGATATTCTGAAATATACAGGATTACCTTTTGAACAAAGGACCATAAGCTTATGGTAAATACAAAATAGTAAACCTTTGGTCCTTGCAGTTTCAGAAAAGAAAATTGTTTAAGTTTTTTCCCAGTATAAGTCTATGAAAAACTTGTGACCGCTTCGGCGGGACCAAATTTGACCCAAGGGTCACCATTTCAACGAATTGGTAGAGGACCAGAAGCTTACGGTAAATACAAAATAGTAAACCTCTGGCTCTTGTAGTTTCAGAGAAGAAGAGTTTTTAAGTTTCAAGGTTTTCCCTTTTAAAGTCTACATAAACATGTGACCGCTGGGACGGGCCCAAATTTGACCCCAGGGCCACAATTTTAAAAAAACTTGTTAGAGGAGCATAAGCTTATGGTAATTGCAAATGATTAAACCTTTGGCTCTTGTAGTTTCAGAAAGACTCTGTTTTAAGTTTTCCCCTATATAATATGTGACCACTGGGGCGGGGCAAAATTGGACCCTAGGGTCACCATTTGAACCCTCTAAGTAGCGGACCATAACCGCATGGTAAATGAAAAATATGAAACCTTTGGCTCTTGTAGATGATTTGTTTTAAAGTTTTTCCCTCTGTTAGTTTATACAAAATATGTGACCACTGGCGAAGGGCCAAATTGGACCCCAGGCTCACCATTTGAACAAACTTGGTAAAGAACCATAAGCTTGTGGCAAATCCAAAATAGTAAACGTCTGGCTCTTGTAGAATTAGAAAAGATGATTTTTTTGAAGTTTTCCCCTATACAAATAAGTATTAAAATCGAACAGAAAATGCAGCTTTCACACAACACAATAAACCTAAAAACACGACAAATATGAATGGCAATGTAAAGGCATATGACGTCAAAAACACAAAAAGGGGTTGACAATAGGCAACTAACAATAGGGCTACCGCCTTGGCACGGTCAGTGGCAAAAAGGCCGCTGGTGGGTTTAAACCAGGTTCTAGGGTGCACCACACCTCTCACTTACCCTTCTGTCATCCCAATAAAATGGACAGTGTAAATAAAGAAATCCCCGCCATGAACTATTCTCTAACCTACAAGGCAGCATTAATAGGCAATATAAGTAAAACACAAAGACGCTCGTGTATATATAAATACAAAACAACAAGAGCCAAGAGAGCCACAGTGAAGATACTCAATGACAGAAGAAGCCAGAGCAACAAGAAAATAAATCATTGAGGGCACGACATGACAATAATGCAGATAAACATCAAACGTCAACGTCCTTTTGGGATTTAGGTAGACGTCATCATAGGGTCCACAGCCTGTCCGGTCATTGCACAATTAAAGAGGAAAGCATAGTGGCGAACTGAGTCCACCACCGAGCATGCAATGCGTTGCAAAATGATAGGGTCATAACCTCTTTTGATAAACCTTTTAACAAGTTTAACAAAGACGGTATGAAAGTGATCATGACCAAGGATCTTACGAAGTTTGTAAATCACGACACCATAGAAGTCAAGTTGTGATATTCCTTGTCGCAGAAGAGTTCTTAAATTACTTTGATATTTTGAAAGAAGATCAACGTTAAGCGGCAGGGCTACCTTGCCGTGTTCGTTGGCGGAGGGACGTAAAACCTCAGAAGTACACACACACACAGATCAACGTTACAATAATGACATTTTGCAAGGGTTTTAACGAAGTTTATGAAGTCTATGTAAAACATGTGACCACTGGGGCGAGACTAAATCGGACCCATTTGAACACCATTTGTAGAGGACCATAGGCTTATAGTAAATGCAAAATATTAAACTTCTGGCTCTTGTAGTTTTAGAGAAGAAGATGTTTTAAGTTGTTTGCCTATATAAGGACGGAAAAAGGTTAACACAATATGCCCGCTCCACTTTCGTGGTGAGGCATAAAAACTGTAATCTTCACCTGAGCTAATCAGCCAATGAGCGAATGAGATTGTTAGCAGTAAATAAGCAATCTTTTCATAGCTTTTCAATGACCATGTAGCGTTGGGTAACAGGTTTTTAATATTCATTTAGTTCAAAATGTACATTAAGTTGTGTGTGATATTAACAACCATAGAGAATATATTCTTAAAGGACACAAAGCAATCTGGAGGTATGTTTTACACATTTTCACACAGCCTTTGTTTTTGTTTTGTTTTTAATTTTCGATTACCAAATGAATGGTAATCCATTTATTCACCCCGTAATAGGTTTGTGAGGGTCGGGGTGGGCCACCCCTTACCAAACCGTACAGATATGTATGTAATACGCATCATATTTATATATAAACAGTTTTCACATATACTTACATACAAAAATGCATATCATGATTAGAAGCTGTATAAATGGGGAGTTTTTTTTTAAAACATCTTTACAATTTCAAAAGAAGATTTAAAATACACATTTCTGAAAGAGGGACACCGAGGATCTTTCAAAAGTTTTATTTACAAATAAACCAGATTGCTGTATGTCCCTTTTACACTTGAAAGCAGAAAAAATTTATAATTGTCAAGATATTTATTTTGCTATTTATTTGTTTTTGTTCTTACACCCACACACACCCAAGGGGTATATGCAAACATTTTAAAGGGACACTGTCCGTAACTTTTAGCTTATAAAACACACAATAATTATGTTCGCAAACACTACACACTAAACATTATTGAATATTTACTAATTAAAAGCAAGATTGTTTAACGGAATTCAATCGCGGTACAAGAAAAAGTAAATCCGCTTTGTGCGTTTGAACTCGCAGCCCAAACTAAAATTACACTCGACCGTAATAATAGTGTGCGTGAGCGTAAAGTGGTCGACCACAGCTCCCGTCTGAGCTATGCGGGCTATACATATTACGCAATACATACTGTGGTGAAAACCTAATGGGCTAATGGAAGTCACGTAATCGCAGAAAAGGTAAATATTGTGGGTCCCACTTTATTTACATATAATAATTAAAACTTTTTTTTTTCAAACTCACGAATGTATTCCTACATACTTCTTAGTGTCTATCCTCATGTTTTCATGTATACATTTCCACTGAATAAAAGTCAGCCAGTTATTTGGTTATGCTCAATATCTGCTTACTTTAAAGACATACAAAAACGGATTTGTAAAGTAATCGATCGTATTCCTATCCGTTGATGTTTAAATAGTAAATTGATATTTGTATTTTTTTATTAACAGTGGTTTGTTCTCAAGATGTCTAAAGAAATATACACCTCTTATTAAGTGATTCCAGAATGTTTTACCAACAAGTGCTTCACTCATCCATGTCTGTTCGCTGGTCCCGTGAAATCTCGGAGAGGTTTTCTTTGTTTTCATACTCTGCATTGACATCCGCACCAAACAGGTTACTAACGTCGAGCCCGTTTTGAATAGATGCCTCTATTATCTTGTCACATTCTTCCGGAGTAAGAAAATTGGAATTTCTGCAAAAAACAAATTGAATACATGTATATAAAAATATATCTGTTTTTGTTTTGGTTTGCACACAGATATTCAGCGCAAAACAAGCCATATTAAATAACAAATGAAGAATAAATAAGAGGACGCTGTCCTGGCTACCAATAATAATTTTCCGAGCTTTTATTGAAAAAAAACACGTTCTGAAAAGGTCTGGTAAAGATGAAAAACAAAGGACATAGAGTGTTAATAAAGCTAAATGGCTCTTTACGTTCAATCATAGGCCACAACTCTACTGTTTCTTATAAAATTTGATTGGCTATTGAACTTGTTCCAGTTCAATTTTAATTGGTCATAAACTTGTTACAACTGTCATTGATATACACTTTATTTCAAGGGCCAAAACTCTGCTGTTTCTAGTCCGACATAGCTATTTTTTTAATGTGTCTTTCAGCTTCGGATTTGATTCAGATTTGATTAAATTAAGGGGCATAACTCTTGTATGGCTAATCCAATCAAGCTGGTTTTCAAATTTTCCGAGCTTTTATTAATATAAATAATCTGGATAAATTTCATAAAATCGGATGAAAGCTAGAGTGGTAGTAAAGCAAATAAAGCATATTTAATTAAATCAATGGTAAATAATCTGATCTAACTGCCTTGTTTTCAAGTATATGAGCTTTTAACAATCTGGCTGAGCTTGGTAACGATCAAATGAAAGATTAACTAGCTATTGGGATATCAAAACAAAATTCAACGGACGATGAACGGACGACGGACAACTGACCATCCCATAAGCTCCGTTCTCCGAAACCACAGCAGCAGCTGTAGACAAAACACACCAAACTCGAGCAACCTATATTGATGACGAACACTTAAGACAAGTCAAAAGTCGGACATCCCTAATTAAGACAGACACTGCGTATAATAAATCAAAAATAACAAAATCACATCACAAATGGGATGATAATAAACAATAGCTTAATTGATAATAAACAATGTCTGTGCAGTTTGGCGACGGTAAAACGTATCCCCGTGTTTGCAATCAGAACTGTTATTCATGCCGATCTTTGGAGATCGCTGATTCCGATATTTATATACACATATCGCTAATAAATTTTGAAATACTTTGTTTCTTATTTTAAATTTGAATAGGTGGTTCCACTACGCCAGCCTCTAAAGTAGCTATTCCGCCAACAACAGCCACATTTTATATGTTCTAAACCTGCTGACAACGAGGTATATACAGGCTGGGTTTATATGCGTAGGTGTGCCGTTATATATAAGCAAATGGGATGAAATTCATGATGCATTATATGTATATATTTAAAGAAAATATTTTACCTAAAGTATTGTTACTTTTATATCCAGTTATCTCAAAAGACCATATTTTTGTAATATATATGTCCCAAATATTGGAGGCGGAAATGTTTTGATTTAACCTTTTTGTAAGTTGGTAGTACTTTTACTGTTACTCTTATCTTAAATATAAGCTTCAAGATTAAGTATAGTACTTATGTATTCAGTTACAACCTATTTGAAGGAACAACTTTATTTCCTACTTATGCTGCAACCATATTTTTATTGAACTTCGTAGTTGTTTGATTCTTTAGTAACACAAATATGCAAATAACATAATTAAACTAATAGGATACATAACAAACACTGGAGAACTAACAGAAAACCTACAAATACTGCAGAACTAATAGAGCACATAACAAACACTGGATAATTTATAGAACACCTACCAAATATTGGAGGACGAGTAGATCTTGTGATCCGTTTATAAAACATCCCATCTTGAAGTTCGACGTCCACCACGTCCCCTACTTGGCCGGGATCAATTCTCACCAACTTCGGTAGTTCATATTCCTCTGGCTCATTACTAACCATATCTTGTGTTGCGGATTCTGTTTCTTCTACTAGACCTTCTTGTTCAACAGGCGTTATTGCATGACTGTGTTTGTTATTCTCACTCTGTATACCAGCATCGCCAGCTTGTTTTATTACCGTATCCTTTACAGCATTACGCAATTTTCTCATTTCAGTCACTAGTTTCTTGATATCTTCCTTTGTCAGACGTTTGTCTCTAATTTCGTGTAAGATATGTTCTAGTTCTACTTCAGTCCATTTGCATGTCGGATCTTCAGAAGTTGCCTCAAAATAGTCGCTAGCTTTGTCTAAATGGTATTTCAATTTCTCGTCTTCGATAGATGTGTCTTCGTCAAGATTCGGAATGTCCTCTTTCATGCAAGATTCATCTTGACACGTATCCATCACGTCTATTGTGGCGTCACTAGACAAAGCTTCCTCTCTGTCCACGTGATTTCCTAATATTAGCAATACTAGTTGAACTAGAAAGACGTTTATCATCTTCATCTTTTTCGGTATGCCGCCTGTAAAAAGTAAATATTGATATACAATAGAACGATATTAAAGATGAACATACCAAACACAAAAAAAACATGCTCAATGAACATAAACAAATCCTCATTTTAATTATTCTCATTGTATTATAATGGCATAAGAAAATATATGGTGACACTCTATTGTATATGCATCCCAGTTGTACGATGATGTAATTGCTGAAGTAAACCTTAAGAGTGTATAAACGGTAGAAGATATATATATAAAGTGTTAATTCTATAAAACCTATTTCTTATAATTTATGGCGCAAAGTATATTAATTATAAGGCAATTGTTTATATACGAAAATACCGGTCCCAACCCGAAAACCAACCCTTACCTATTACTATTAAAAAAAGATCCAACATGTTCTATTTATGATAACCTTCTATTTTCACAACCGCATCAGATTGGACTATTGTATTGATTATTCTAGTAGTAACGATTTTATAGCGTGTGACAATTTACTGATATATCAAAAAACGAACAGGAAGGAGTGATAGCGGATTGAGAAATAAAACGTAAATAGAAAACGAACATAAATTGCTAGCTAACTCTTGAAATGGAGAAAATATGTTTTAACGTATTCGGAAAAGCGTACACATCCTTTTTTAATATTCAGAAACAAATCTGGATTAGCAGCCAGGTCCCTTGTGTGCCAACTCAGGGCGTTCAACAGGCCGTTTAATATGTGTAGCTATAGGAACTTCATGTTGACCGCTTCCGTGTAACATATTGGTAGCTAGCATATTTCACTACCACTCATGAACAGTCTCAATCAAACCGAGACTGCAATATGTCGTATGTGTCGTGCTCGGCCGTTTCCACAGGTCCATTATCATACTATTTTTTTACAAAATTTATGATTTCATTAATACGATTGATTGTTTCTACTCCTATAAATCATATAAATTCCTGTCGCACATGTTGCTCTTTTTTATATACCATCCTTGTTGCATAGTTAATGAATATTAATTATTGCATAAAAGAAAATGTTGAAGCAAAGAATCAATTCACCGCTGATAATAAATAGTGTATAGCGAGCTATGGTACATTCGACGCTGCACTAGCTCACAAACCATGTTTCATGGTATACTTAACAAGAAAAATAAATTTCCGCTGATGTTGATGCTGATTGCCCAGACAGCAAAACAGGAAGAAATAAATAATGTTTTAAGAATAATTAGATAGATCGCCAACAATTATTACAAATAAGTCTAATAAAAACTCTGAAAATATTCCCCATTAAAAACCACATCTTCGAACGGCGAAGAAGAGTATTATTTCAGTGATATACGAGATAAAGCTAATTGTTTAAACTTTTTTTTTTATTTCTTCAACAAATGAGAATGAAGATAATGTGCAACTTCTAGAATAAAACACACAATTCTTCTACAAATATGCAAATTAGCGAAATTGAAATTTTAGATATAATTTCTATATTTGCCTTCTCGTTTGTCTTTTGCATGTTTGTTTTTCTGTTTTGTGGTTGACTGTCGTCATTGAATGCTACTTTCCCTGTCCGATTTTTTATATTTTTCTTTTTTTTAAATCCAAATAAAGCAGTTGTTGAGGACAAAAGAGGCCACAAAATGTTACAAAATACAAAACACTCTATTTCTAAACCTTTGGCATTATTGTTTAATAAATCACTCACTGAATGTAAATTTCCAGATAAATAGAAATTTGCCATTATAATGTCACTTTTTAAGAAGGAGTCTCAAACTTAGCTCAACAAAGCTAATATATCTGATAATAACGCTTCTTTTCTTGATTTTGACCTCTCGATTGAAAATGGTGAAATAATTAGCAAAATCTATGACAAGAGAGGATGATTTTAATTTTGATATTGTTAATTATCCCACTTGGATGGGGATGTTCCCCCGAGCAACTTCTTTTATGGGAAGTGTCATGTGTATGTGTCTCAACTTATTCGTTTCTCAAGAGCTTGTACTCGAGTTGAGGACTTTAAAATTCAGTAATCTTTTGTATAACTAAAAAGCTACTCAATCCGGGTTACCGTTACCATAAACTTCGTAAAACCTTTGCAAACTTATTATCGTAACCCTGATCTTCTTTCCAATTATAAAAGTAATTTAAGGACTCTTCTGCGACAAGGACTATCACAACCCGACTTCTACGGTGATGTGATTTATAAACTTCGTAAGATTTTGGTCATGATCACTTTCAGACTATCTTTGTTAAACTTGTTAAAAAGTTTATCAAAAGAGGTTATGACCCTATCATTTTGCAACGTACTGCATGCTTGGTGGTGGACCCTTTTACAGTTCGTCACTATGCTTTCCTCTTTAATTGTACGATGACCCGGACAGCTGTGGACCCTATGATGACGCCTACCTAAAGCCCATTGGGACGGTGGCGTTTGATGTGTGTCTATGATCTTTCTTGTCGTGCCCTTAATGGTTTATTCTCTTGTTGCTCTGGCTTCTGCCATGTCATTCAGTACCTTCATTGTGGCTTTCTATGCTATTGTTTTATTGTATTATATTTACACGAGCATATTTGTGTTTTACTTATATTGCCTATTGATGCTGCCTTGTTTGATTAGAGATTAGATCATGTCGGAATATCTTTATTTACACTGTCCTGTTTTAATGGGATGACAGTAGGGTAAGTGTGAGGTTTGGTGGCACCCTAGAACCCCGTTTAAACCCCCAGCTGGCCTACTTTGCCACTGACCGTTCCAAGGCTGGTAGCCCTATTGTCAACCCTTTTGTGTTTGTGATATCGTTTGTATTTATTATTACTTTTGCCTTCTTGTTTGTCTGTTTGCGTGTTTGTTTCTGTGTTTTGTGGTTGACTGTCCTCCTTGAATGCTACTTTCCATGTCCGATCTTTTTTATATTTCTTTAGGCTCAAATTACAGACCAATGGCGTTGTTAAGTTGTATTGATAAATTAATGAAAAGGGTTGTTTATAAACACTTGTATAATTTTTTCATTGCAAATAATCTTATTTATAAGCTGCAATCCGGGTTTTTAAAAGGACATTCTACTGTTTATCAACTGATTGATATGTATCCACCAAATGTATCAAGGTATTGATTGCAACCAATTCACATGTGTAATTTTCGGTGAAGTGTGTAGGGCATTTGATCGAGTATGGATCAAAGGCCTACTTTGAAAGCTCAGACAAAATGGTATTAATGGCAATATCTAAAATAGATCGAAAGTTATTTAACAGAACGCACCCAAAAGATATGTATCGATTAAGTTGCTCGAACATTAAAGCGACATCTGCTGGTGTCCCCCAAGGATCAGTCTTGGGTCTATAATTGTTTCGTATATATATGAACGACATTGCTGACAAACTCCTTAGAATAACTCGTATTTTTACTGATGATACATCTCTTGCAAGTACTACGTCTAATATTTCAGATCTTGAGAGAATCTTAAATCACGATCTTAATATTATATCTGCTTGGTCTAAACAGTGTCTTGTCGATTTTAATCCAACCTAAAACTGATGCTATTATTTTTACTCTAAAAAGAAATATACAACAGCCCTCGTTGATTTTTAATAATATGCCAGTTAACTTTGTTGAACACCATAAACACTTGGGTTTAACGCTTAGTCATGACGTTAAATGACACGAACATATTACCAATATTACTACGTCAGCCTCTAAAATATTAGGAACGATAAGAAAATAAAGTTTTTAATCAATCGTAAAGCTTTAAACCAAATATATTTATCGTTTTTGAGACCAATACTTGAAAATGCTTCTGACATTTGGGACGGCTGCACCCAATACGAAAAAGACACTTTAGACAAAATTCAACATGAAGCAGCTCGCATCGTCACTTGATTAACACGATCAACGTCTATTCGTAGTTTATATACCGAAATTGGGTGGTTACCATTAGAAGACAGAAGAAAATACCAAAAATTAATAATTGCTTATAACGATAAAGCTGGTTATTTGCCTGAATATTTTGCAAATTTATTTCCTGACACAGTTTATCGTTATGGAATACAATACCTGAACACTTACGAAATGCAGAGTCCATATCTGCTTTTAAAACCCTTATTACAAATCAATACTTTAATCCGCCCAACATCCGTTAATTAGTTCAAAACATTTAATTTAAAGTGGGTTAACAGACCCACTTAGTAAATCTTGCATCTCTGTTTAAAATAATTAAATGACTGAATAGTGAATATATTTAAGAAATAGAACATCGTTTACTGTGAATTATCGTTTAATATATCACGGTTTGGAGTTCAATTGTAAATAATTGTTTACAATTGAACGACAAACCGTGATATATTATAGATAATTCACCGTAAACGATGTTCTATTTCTATTCTATTACCCCTAAAATGTGAAAATAACGCACACATCTGAAATCTTTCGCATTGCTTTGCTTACTCTCCTAACGTTGCATACGTTACAATGCGTAATGCGCAATGCGCAATGCTTATTCTCCTAACGTTGCCAAAATTACAGTGATATATCGTTCAATATAACGAGATATTTTAAACTAGGCTATATAGTGCGGGTGTATTAGAATTAAAATTAAATTTAAAAATATATCCAATTTATTTTGTAAATATTATATATATTTAAATTGTTGAGAGCCTCATGGAAGATTGACTAGTTCCAAATAAGTTATCTCGTTAAATAAAGTATTTATTATTATTAAATACTATTATTAACAATTTGAGTGAATAATAGTATCGTGTTTTTGTTTTACTCAATTTGTTAAAGCCCAATATTTAGACCAGCATTTGTTTTTCCATTCAGCTTGTTGAAGTCCCTTATTTAGACTAGCATTTGCTTTTTCATTCAGCTTGTTAAAGTCCCTTATGTTGAAGTCTCTTATTTAGACTAGCATTTGCCTTTTCGTTCAGCTTGTTGAAGTCCCTTATTTAGATTAGCGTTTGCCTTTTCACTCAACTTGTTGAAGTCCCCTATTTAGACTAGCATTTGCTTTTTTACTCAGCTTGTTGAAGCCCCTTATTTAGACTAGCATTTGTTGATCACTCAGCTTGTTTAAGTCCCTTATTTAGGCTAGCATTTGTTGATCACTCAGCTTGTTTAAGTCCCTTATTTAGACTAGCATTTGCTTTTTCGTTCATTTGTTTCACTCAACTTGTTGGAGTCCCTTATTTAGACCAGTATATGCTTTTTCACTCATCTTGCTGAAGCCTCTTGTTTAAAATAGCATTTATTTTTTACTGAACTTGTTGAAGTCTCTTAATTTAGTATACCCTGTTATCCAATCATAACGTTCCATTGAAATGTAACAAAAACACGTATGTGTTAATCCCGATTACCTGGGTTTAAGTCTCCACCAAAAACAAGAAGAATCCGAGATGTCGCCTGCAAGATATTCCAGATGAACCCGAGATGTCGGCTGCCAGATATTTCAGATGAACCCGAGATGTCGTCTGCCAGATATTCTAGATGAACCCGAGATGTAGTCTACCAGATATTCGGACGCTACTGAATAATCCTAGCCTTTCTGATGTGTTCAATGTCGGAGAAATAGATACGCATTATGGCTGATATTTTAAATAATTGCTGTCAGTATTTAATGTGTTTTAATGTTATCTTTATTATGTATTGAATGAGAAAAAAATGATTAAACATATTAATGACATCCTTATCGATTTGCGACCAACCAGTATAATGTCAGTATATGAATTAGCCTGAGGTTCAGTCGTTAATATTCATTTAAAGACATTTTCTATAGTTTTTTCTGCATGACAGATTTTCTTTAAACTTTTTGTACAGTAATTCTGTTATATTATATATATAGACAGAAAATGCAAAAATAATGGTAGGTCAAACTATATCTTGATCACAATTCTGCTAAATTGTATTAAAGTAAAGAACATTTAATTATAATTACATTTAAAGCTCATCTTTATGTAAAATCTATCTTTTTTTACAAAATCTGTTGAGACCATTACTCACAATGTATGCACAAATTATAATAATACAATTTCCTTTTTTTTTTGTATGTTCCCAATAATATAAATTTTTTTTAAACTTTCTAAGCACAGAATAGTTTAATATATATTTAATATATAAAACAAAATGTGCAATAAAAATGTTAGGTCCCCATGCGTGTTTAGAATTATTTTTTGTGAAACCCTACCCCTATGCTTAAATGTCAAGTTTTGTATTTAATTATATAGAAATGGTATATTTTCCTTTTTTGTTATGTTCTAATAATAGAATTTGTTCAAACTTCCTAGGCAAATATTTGAACATATAGTAAGACAAATATGCAATTAAAATTATAGGTCACCATGCATATAGCGACTTAATATTGTTTTTTGGAACCCTACCATTATGCTTAATTTTTTTAATTTTGTTTTAATTTTTACAAAATGTTATATATTTCCTATTTTATGTATTTTTCTAACAATAGGCATTTATATAAATAAAGACAATAAATACAAGACATCAAAAGCAACATTCCTGTAAATTTTTAGGAAAATCCATCCAATAGTTATAGAAGATAAGTCGCCCAAACTTCTGCGCATGAAAAACTACAGAAAATGCCTTTAAAGGGGATGTTGCACTATTTTGGAACTAGTTTCATTTAAAAAGGCTTTAAAAACCGTATAAAAGCTGAAAAAATTATCAAAATATCTTAAAAGATATAGGAGATATGACCTTTTGAAAATGTGCAAAAAGGCTCCAATGGAGGCAGCCATCTTTGAATGATGACATCATCACGGCTTTTTCTATATATGGAAAATAGATAATAAATAGTGTTTAAAGCAAATAAATGTATTAAATTATAAATACAAAGTAAAATATGTATACTGTATGTGCTCTTTTTACGATTTATATGTATTTCCAGTGACATTCTTTGTTTTTAAATGATATTTATCGATATGCATTAAATGGTAAAACGGCGCGATGACGTCATCAATCAAAGATAGCTGCCTTCGTTTGAGAATTTTTGCACATTTGTAAAAGATCATATCTCCTGTATTTTTTATGATATTTTGATCATTCTTTCAGCTTTTTCCATTTTTTTTAAAGCCCTTTTAAATGAAGCTAGTTCCAAAATAGTGCAACAAACCCTTTAATATCATACTTTTATATCTGTGTCCATATTTATATTGATCTTCTTTATAATGTTTCTTCCACTGCTTTTGATATTACCGCTTGGAAAATCAACAACAACAGGACCTCAGGGATTGTATGCATTTACACATTTATTATAATGTTCATATTGAAAATAATTGATAAAAGCGTGTTAATTTTATGTTTTGATAAATGTCGTAATTAGGCCACCCTTAACACGGCTCCTACCAAACGCTCTAATGGTGCTGGCGTCTGCACTCAGAATCCGGTGCTGTCAATGGAAGCTCATTTTTATTGGTGAAAAAAAAGTATGTCACGTTCATTTTATTTTTTTAATTATTACTTTTCAAAATTCGAAAACAGTCATTAAACATTGCTGTGAAAGGTCTTAATCCACAACGAATGTCCTAACTGAAAGTCTAGTAGTTTTTTAGATTTTACGTTTCGCGGTGACGGGTATTGAAGTAAAAAAAATCATTGATAAAATGCTTCTTGTCACATGTGTATTACAGTATCGAGTTGGAATTTACACCAGTTTGTGGTCTTAGACAGTCGAATTGAAACAAAGGCTGTTCATAATGCATCGGTGCTTCATTCGAGTTATCGGTGCTGCATTAGAACTATGGAATTAAGAAGATTTTTTTCTTTTTCTTTTCAAGACACTACTACGGTCGGAAGACAAGTCTCTCCTGCGGTAATTATGTCAACTCAGTCGTGATATTCATACTGCAAATCTTATATAGGAATCATTTTCAATATTTGCTGAAAAAAGTTCCATTTAAAGCTAGTATGTTTAAACAAAAAGGGAAAAACTACTGTCACCATACTAGCGTCGTCGTCGTCGTTGTCGTTGTTGTCTGCGTCTGGTTAACGTATATAGTAACTGAAATATCTTTGGTAAAAGTTCTTGTACGAGTATCAATTAGCGTGCGTTAAGTTGGCAATGACAATAGGATATTACTAGAGTAACGTGTTCTGGAAGTTTGTATCAACTCTCGTAGGTAAATGCCAGATCAAGGATCACACGAGAGGCGGAGCCACGAGTGTGATCCTGATCTGGCATTCGCCTACGAGAGGTGATACAAACTTATTGAACACGTTACTCTAGTAATGATCCTTTTATTATATATCCTTACACATCTTTCACATAGATATATTTGCATTGCTATTGCATACACATTCAATAAAGCATATTATTTCTCGATAAAGTGCAGCGGGAAAATTTATGTAGTTTTAAGGTGTTGGTGTTCATTGGTCTGACCTGCTTGTTTTGTTTGTATGACGTAATGTCGTCGTGACGTTTTCGCGCATAGTGGCTTAAAACTTGCTTGAATCATTGGAAAAACCGCTATCCTATTTTTAGTAAGATAATGATACGAATTCTATTTTAGTAGCACAGTGATAACCTGTAGTGTGATACAGGTTGTTGTATTCCTTTGTAAGAAAATGAAGATACTATGTATATATTATTGATAGGTAATACATTTCAGTAACTCCGCCATGGCCGGTCCCAAGCCCGGATGCGAAAGGAGGAGGGTTGGGCGTAGGGCCAGCACCCCTACCCCATAAAACCATAACCCGCTACAGAAACGTCAACAACAAACAACCAACAACTTACCGTCCTGAGAGATGAAGGGACTTCAACAAGAAGATCTATGATGCCAGGTGGGGAAAGCCGAAAGGAAACCACAGGGCTGACACCCCTTCTGTCGACCAGGACAATCAATGTCGGAACATGGAACGTAAGGACCATGTATGAGACAGGAAAGACAGCACAAGTTGCAGCAGAGATGAGGAACTATCAACTCGCTCTGCTGGGAATCAGCGAAACAAGATGGATACAATCTGGACAGAAAAGGCTGATGACAGGAGAGTTGCTACTTTATTCAGGACATGAGGAGGACAACGCACCTCACACACAAGGAGTAGGACTCATGCTGTCAGGACCAGCACAGAAAGCGCTGATAGGATGGGAAGCACATGGACCAAGGATCATCACAGCCACCTTCAAAACCAAGAAAAGGAAGAATAAGATGAATGTCATCCAGTGCTACTCGCCAACTAATGATAGTGAGGAGGAGGACAAGGACCAGTTCCACAACAAACTGCAGAACATCTTGATAGGGGACTTCAATGCAAAGATAGGAGCAGACAATACAGGATATGAGGAAGTGATGGGAACACACGGACTAGGACAGATGAATGAAAATGGAGAGAGATTTCTGGAGACTTGTGCGATGAATAATCAGGTGATAGGAGGGAGCATATTCCCACATAGGAGGATCCACAAGGCCACCTGTGTATCACCTGACCATGTGACAGAGAACCAGATCGATCACTTTTGTATTTCAAAGAGGTTTAGGAGATCACTACAGGATGTGAAGGTAAAGAGAGGAGCCGACGTCGCATCGGACCACCACCTACTGACTGCCAAACTAAAGCTTAAGCTGAAGAGGTTTTGGATGGCGACTACAACAAATAGGAAAAGATACAATGTTAGCCTTATGAGGGACACCCAGACACAGTAGGAATACAAACTAAGCCTCACCAACAGGTTCCACGTGCTACAAGAACTGCTGGAGGAGGACACGAACATAGAAGATCAGTGGAAAGGAGCAAAGGAAACATTGATAACAACATGTGAGGAGGTGCTAGGTACCACAAGATCTAAGCAAAAGGAATGGATTTCAGCAGAATCACTACGCAAGATCCAGGAGAGGAAAGAGAAGAAGGTAGCAGTCAATAACAGCATAACAAGAGCAGCAAAAGCAAGGGCACAGGCGGAATTCTCAAAGGCAAACAAGGAGGTCAAGAGCAGCATCAAAGCGGACAAACGTAGCTTCATTGATGGTCTTGCAGATGAAGCGGAAGAAGCAGCAGCTAGCAGGGACATGAAGAAGCTATATGATACTACCAAGAAACTCTCTGGGAAGTACAGCAAGTCAAGGATAAGGATGGAAATGCAATCATGGAAACGGGACAACAACTTAAGCGATGGGCTGAACATTTCAATGAACTATTGAACAGACCAATCCCACAGAATCCACCCGACATCCTACCTGCGGAAGCTGACCTGCCCATCAACTGTGGACCACCAACAAGAGCAGAAATCAGGAAAGCAATAAAACAGCTGAAAAGTGGTAAGGCAGCAGGGCCAGATGGAATTCCAGCAGAGGCTATGAAGGCGGACGTAGACACATCAGTAGAGATGCTTTACCCTCTATTTGGAAGGATCTGGGAGGAGAAGGAAATGCCAGAGGATTGGAAGGAAGGATATCTTGTCAAGCTCCCCAAGAAAGGAGACCTCAGCAATTGTGCCAACTACCGAGGAATCACACTACTCTCAGTACCAGGAAAGGTATTTAATAGGATTTTACTGGACAGGATGAAGGATGCAGTGGATCCTCAGCTAAGGGACAATCAGGCAGGCTTTAGAAGGAACCGGTCATGCACAGACCAGATTGTCACATTGCGCATAATAATCGAACAATCAATAGAGTGGAATTCCTCAGTATACTTAAATTTTGTGGATTATGAAAAGGCATTTGACAGTGTGGATAGGGCAATTCTTTGGAAACTTCTTCGACATTATGGAGTCCCTAGCAAGATAATCGGTCTCATCCAAGCCTCCTATGAAGGAATGTCCTGCAGGGTGATTCACGGAAACCATTTCACGGACAGCTTCCAGGTGAAGACCGGGGTCAAACAAGGGTGTCTGCTGTCGCCATTCCTCTTTTTTTAGCAATTGATTGGGTTATGAAAACAACCACTGCTCAGAGGGGGAACGGAATCCAATGGACAATGTGGACACAATTGGATGACCTCGACTTTGCGGATGACCTGGCACTCCTATCTCACCAACACCAACAGATGCAAGACAAAACCTCAGAGCTAGAAGTCATTTCAGCACAGGTAGGACTGAGGATACATACAGGCAAGACCAAGCTCCTCAGGATCAACACTGCCAATAACAGCCCAATTACACTTGGAGGAAATGAACTGGAGGAAGTTGAAGCCTTCACATACCTGGGTAGCATTGTGAATAAGCACGGTGGCACAGATGCGGATGTCAAAGCAAGGATCGGCAAGGCGAGAGTAGTCTTCCTCCAACTCAAGAACATCTGGAGTGCCAGAGCAATAGCAACCCACACTAAGATAAGGATCTTCCACTCAAATGTAAAATCAGTGCTACTGTATGGATCGGAAACATGGAGGACAACAAAGACAACCACAAGAAAGGTCCAAACCTTCATCAACAACTGCCTCCGACGAATCCTCAGGATCCACTGGCCAGAAACCATCAGTAATCCGGACCTATGGCAACAAACCAAGCAAGGACCTATTGAAATGGAAATTAGGAAAAGGCGATGGGGTTGGATTGGTCACACGCTCCGGAAACCGACATCCAGCATTACAAGACAGGCCCTAACTTGGAATCCACAGGGCAAGAGGAAGAGAGGAAGGCCTAAGAATTCCTGGCGGCGCGACCTCATGGCAGACATAGAGGCAATAGGTTACGGCTGGGGAGAAGTAGAGCGGATGGCCCAGGACCGGAGACGTTGGAGAGCTGTTGTTGGCGGCCTATGCCCTGGTAGGGTGTAAAGGCCTAAGTAAGTAAGTAATACATTTCAGTATTCAATAGATGGCAGTTACTGAGCGTGAAGGCATGCACTTGCATATCAGTATAAAATAAACCTATATATTCAATTCTTTGTCGTGTGTCCAAATATAAACTATTATCTCAGAGCTTATTTACCTCAGATAGCAGACCTCTTCCCCCGCCCGCCTCCCACCACCCCTGAAGATTTTGTTTATGATTGCCCAATTTCGGTCAATAAAATAAGGGGTATTGTGGGTTTGTTTGTTGTCTTCAATTGAGAAATCATATAAAAGTCGGCCTATGGACGTTCTTCTGGTCAAAGGTAATTATTTTATTAGTGAATTTTCCATGTATATTGCTATGTAACATCACCCGACCACTGGTCAATATTTTCAAAATGGTCCCAATTTGCACAACTGTAGTAGCACCATAATGTAATGATGCATGTAAAATATCAAGCTTTACGTAAATATAAAACAAAACATGAAAGTGGCTCAAAATAAATGAGTCCTGAAAGTGAATCCCATACTGCATTCAAGCTATTCTAAAAAGTTCAGGTCATTCGATAGAACCAAACGGTTATGCAACTTTAAGTTTTCAAAATCAAATATGCTTGTTGAAAACGGTAAAAAAAACTGGGCGTGGCTCAGAATAAGTGAGTCTCAAAAGTGAATCCCATAATGTATTCAGTAAGCTAATGTGAAAATGTGAGGTCATTCGTGGAACTAAATAGTTGTGTTGTGCACCTTTTCCACTGTTCAATCTTGGCAGAGCAGTCAATGTGAAATATGTGACACCTGTGGCAAGGCCCAATTTGACCACAGAGTCGCCATTGGTAGAGGAACATACGCTTATGATAAGTGCAACCTATTGGAATTTTTGCCTTAAAGGACAAATTAATGTTATTTAACTTAGGCCATATATACCATTTATTGTATATCATTCTGCCGGTGCAATTTATAACATGATACCGGCAACTTTAATTATTACTTTCTCTTCCTTCAGAAAAGTTCATAAAACAAACGGTTCAGTAATGTATATAGACTGGTATCAGTCTATAATTTAGACTATAAATAATAAAATAGACAAATTAAAAGATAAAATAATACTCTGCATAAAAAGTATTTCAATTTGCCTCTTTCAGTGCTAAGGAAATTATATAATGATAGTTAAAAGGTTGTAGTTAAAATGTTATAATATTAAGGACTGATGCCAGTCTATAATTTATAAGGTACAAAATAAATAATTTTATCAGTATTCGCAACATAAAACGTACTGTTAAGTCTGATGTAAATTTATTTGTATGTTGTAGTCATTTTGTAACGAAGTAATTGTTGCAGAAGATTGTAATTCATTAGGATTAATAGAGATTGCTGTCCTTTCTTTGTCTTTTTGTTAGAGTCCGCCAGTATATGACGTAGTAGATTTAACTCGTGTTTCATTAATTTTAAGTTTTGGTCTAAATCGTGATTTTTTTTTACTACGGGCAAAGAAGCAATACTGAATAGTCGTCATGAAAAAATAGCTTTTTATTAGATAACTCAATACAGCGTATTTTTAATAAATAACGTCCTTGTTACCAAATTACAATGGTAAATTGTATATGCTAACATCGGTAACTCTTTATTCAAGGGAAGTAACTGTTCTATCTAATACGTGATTCAGTGCTCGAGTTGTTTCCCTTTGATGTTTACTTTTCTTGATTTACATCTCTCCATTGAAAATGGTGCAATAATTAGCAAAATATATAACAAGAGAGATGATTTTAATTTTGATATTGTTAATTATCCCCAGTTAGATGGGGATGTTCCCCAAGCAACTTCTTATAGGGTCTATGTGTCTCAACTTATTCGTTTTTCTAGAGCTTGTACTCGAGTTGAGGACTTTAAAATTCGTAATCTTTATATAACAAAAAAGCTACTCCATCAGGGTTACCGTTACCATCAACTTCGTAAAACCTTTGCACAATTTTATTATCGTAACCCTGATCTTCTTTCCAAATATAAATGTAATTTAATAACTCTTCTGCGACAAGGACTATCACAACTTGACTTCTATGGTGACGTGATTTACAAACTTCGTAAGATCCATGGTCATGGTCACTTTCATACTATCTTTGTTAAACTTTTTAAAGGGTTTATAAAAAGAGGTTATGACCCTATCATTCTGCAACGCACTCCATGCTTGGTGAGAGACCCATGTACAGTTCGCCACTATATTTTCCTCTTTGACTGTGCGATGACCGTACAGGCTGTGGACGCTATGCTGACGTCTACCTAAAGCCCAAAAGGACGGTGACGTTTGATGTTTGTCTGAAGTCTTTTCTTGTGATGCCCTCAATGGTTTATCTCTTGTTGCTCTGGCTTATGCCAAGTCATTGGGCACCTTCTTTGTGGCTTTCTAGCCTATTGTTTTTTTGTATTTATATATACACGAGCATCTTTGTGTTTTACTTATATTGCCTATTAATGCTGCCTTGTTGGTTAGAGAATAGTTCATGGCGGGGATTTCTTCATTTACACTGTCCTGTTTTATTGGGTTGACAGTAGAGTAAGTGTGAGGTTTGATGCACACTAGAACCTGGTTTAAACCCCCAGCGGCCTTTTTTGCCAAAGACCGTTCCAAGGCGGTAGCCTATTGTCAACCCTTTTGTTTTTGTGATGTCCTATTTGACCTTTTATTCATCTTTAAATGTGTTCTTTGTTTCTGTGTGTTTTTGTGGTTAACTGTCGTCCTTGAGTGCTGATTTTCCTATTTTATATCTATAGTTACATGTGTTTCTCGTTTTATGAATCGGAGAGTGATGCATTTGGGTCCTTTAAGGTGGTCGACGGCAGAATTGACCGCATGCTGTTACTGGAAACAGGGCTCGTCTTATAAATATTATAATTAATTTCAATTAAAAGCACACCAACACATGAAAGGTTAGATGACGCCTAACAGGAATGAACATGCCAGACTCATCCTCCACTTACATCAAGATAAAATCTGGAGAATGGGTCTAGAACTTTCTTATCTGCAGAACTGCAGAGTTGCTTCAAATTCTATAGTAAACACTCCATTTATGATGGAGCCACGTTTGCGTATACGCGGTGTCATAATAAAGACCTTGAATGAGCATGATAAAAGTGACAAATTGCATAGAGTGTAAGATTGTAGTGGTTGTATTCTACTCCTTAAACCACACGGGGAAATATCAACAAACATTATACAATATTGTTGTTGTTGAGGAAGAAAATACTGCAGTTGATGTTAACATTTTGCCATTGGTCAAGCTGACCTTTAGCATGTTTGAAAAATAAATACTAAAATAAAATAAAATAATAATAATAAAAAAAAAAAATAATAATAAAAGAAATACATGTATATATATATAAAAAAATAAAAAGATATTATTATTTTTGATGATCAATTGCTCGCCTTACATTTCAGTTGAACGCCAATCTAAAGTCCTTACGCAGAAGGACACCAGTACCTCCAGTCGTGGACCCTGAGCTGATCAAGGAAGTGGTACGCCAGGTGACGCCGCAGTTGGTTGAGTCGCTCGAGGGCATTAGGCGAGGCGTCGTGGTTCCTGAACCTGAGGCCCTAAACGAAGCTACGCGTACGGAGAATGCTATTTTCCCGGTATCTGTAACCAGCATTTGTTGGGTTCCAACATTGGTCATAGTTTATCAAGCAAAATAATAAACGGGGAGTATGTTGATCTTATGTTACTCCTTTCCAAGCCACATGAAGACAATTCAAAACATGTTTCTCTGATTAGTGGGCAATTGATTTTGTAGTCCAAGTCTTCGGGGTCTAAAGTTGTTGATGTTCAGCAATGGACAGATGCATTTTTAATTTACATACGTGTTTATACCTCCTTTCTACCAGAGGCAACATCTGATTAAAGCTACAGAGTCTCTATATCAATCGATTTATTCTGTGTGGGCCTGTCGTTATTTGTAACTTCATGTTCACCAGCTCATGTCGAAATCGGGTATTTAAGCGAGCAAATATAGCGCAGGAAATCATTTACTGTATATACATCGACCAGTGCACATCGTACCTATACAAAGGTAACAGTATTTTTTACAGAAAAAAAGTAAGCCTCTTTCGGGACTCGAACATATGACCTTCTGATTTCAAGTCCGGTGCTCTATCCACTGAACTACAACGCTATTTGAGAAAATAGTATACTAACTACAATTTATTATGAGGCAAAATAACTTAACATTTTTGAACGCAACTAAAGATGGATCAATAAATATGTAGTCCATATTTTTAATTAACATTGCCTGGTGTAATACTCAATGTTATCAATATGAAACTAATACTTCGCCTCAAAAGAACCATATATCGACTTGTTACTTAGCCCTTGATGAGTTTGTGTGCGCGCGCTTGTTATTACGTAATGCATATTTAGTGTTAAAAATGCTACAACAAACCAATAAATAGCAGTGGTCTAGTGGTTCAGCGTACATCTTTCAAAACTTATAAGTGCAAGGCTGTGGTTCAAATCACGTTCCGGGCAACCATTTTTTTATCACAAATATTCTGGAGCCGTATATGTATCGATGTTACCTGTACGGAGGCTAAATAAAAATGTGAAATTTTACGCATCGATTTCTGCTTAATATCGACTTTTGGGGTGTTCGTCGATTTGAAACTACTTCACACGTGACTCATTCATATTCGTGTATTATTACCAGTTAAAATAGGGACTGTACAGCCTCTGGTTAAGCATTATTAATTTGGGGGGGCTGACGTTTTGGTTGTCTGGGTTGGAAATTATATGATGAGCAATACAGATTGAAGAAAGCCGGTAACCCATCTTCTTCTTGGGGTTTGGATGATCAGGAACTATGGCTATTACACAAGCCTTCTACGCCCGTTGAAGGAGATCAAAATCATCACAAGCGTTTTGACTACAATGACAAGGGTTGGTGTAACAGGCATCCATGAAATTATCTTCATATGTGTAAGCGTATGTTTGCATGCGAATCAACCTCAGCATAGTCATGTATTTAATTTTAGTGCAGGCGGCGGAAGTCAGCAATGGTCACTTTTCCCGTCCCCTGAGCCAAGCCACCCAACATGTGCAGTCTATAGGTCAACTGCTCAAGTTGGGACTTCGCGGGCAAACACTAATTAAAACCAACTCAAATAAAACTTCTGCGTAGACTTTTATAGTTTTGCTCCGATACAGACACCGCCAATGAATTGATAAATGGTATTGTTAATGGTTTTAGGTTGCATTATTCGGGACCTAGACAATTTTTCAGATTGTCAAAACCTAGTCACTGTCAAAAAATAATGAAGCGGAAGCTTTAAGCTTGGTTATCAAAGAAGTTTCTTTAGGGCGTATGGCTGGGCCTTTTGCGGATCCACCGTTTCAAACCATAAGAATATCTCCAATCGGTCTGGTCTCGAGACGAAAAACAGAAGGAGAAAAAATATTTCTCGATTTATTCACCATTTATCGTGCCCATTATGATTTTATTGATACAAATTTATGTAATGTTCAAAATGAATATTTTGACCAGGCCATTGAAATGATCAAAGGCCTGTGGCCAGGGGCTAGGCTAAGGAAAATGGACATACTTTCTGTGTTTTGTGGTTGACTGTCTTCCTTGAATGCTACTTTCCCTGTCCGATCTTTTTATATTTCTTTATAAAGTCTGCTTTTAGATTAGTGTCAATACATTATCTCGATTTTTATTTGTTGGGCTTTAAAGTTATGGGACTTCCAATGGGATGTTCCATTTCTTGTTCTCTTTTTTCAAAAATTTGCAACTGCTCTTGAATGGGTTTCTTTTTGGCGAAAATGAAAGAATACTCAGACACCCAGACTGTGCCTTGCTTATGCCGAATTTTAATGATTTGTGCATGGAAATTGGTGTTCCTATTGCATGTGACCCTGGCACTCATATATAATATAATAATATATTTAGGCCTTGAAATTGATTCTGAGAAAACGATAGTGCGTATTCCCAATGACAAATTGATCGAGTTAAGGAGCTTATTAACATTTACTTTTGGGAAGAAGGTCACTCTGCAGTCTCTTGCTGGCCCACCGATTTTGGCTCACGTGCAATGCCAGCGGCTTGTGCATTTTGTAGATTTTTATGACGTAATTTCGGGTGCAGCACACCCACATCACTTTATTAGTGTGTCAAAACCAATGAAAGAAGATGTAAGAAGGTGGTTAATATTTCTAGTTTGCATTAATGGTTACTCTTATTTCCCAGATTCAGTTTGGACCAGCAAATTCGACTTACATCTTTTTACTGACTCTGCAGGCAATGCTGATTTGGGGTGTGTTGCATATTTTGAACCACACTGGAATTTTTTCCAGTGGCCAAAGAGTTGGCGCGACACAAAACTGATAACGGATATTTCTTTTCTAGAGTTGGTACCCATCGTTTTGGATTTTCAAATTTGGATCAATTTGTTCCAGGGTAAAAGGATTGTATTGCATACGGACAATCTCGCGCTGGTCTCTATACTAAACAAAAACACGTCTAAATCTGTAGAGTGTGCACCTTGTTTGTCCCCTTGTTTTTGCAAACTATGATGTTTAACATACAGTGTAATGCAGTTCATATTGAAGGGGAAAAAAAATTAAAACAAAAACAAACAAGAGGCCCAAGAGGGCCTGTGGACGCTCTACTGGCTAAAACAGCTCTTATAGATTTAGATAAATATAGCTAGATATAGCTCTCTTCTCTAATAGATTTAACAAAGGAAAATACAATATAGCATTTTTCAACAAATCAAGGGCCATAACTCTGTTATTACTAACAAGATCTAGCTAGTTTTCGAAATTGTCCAAGCTTTCATTGATATACCGCGCTTTGCACAACTAGACATCATACGGAGGATTTCGTAGAAATCCAACAAGCCGTTTAAGAGGAGTAGCGCCGACAAGAAATTTAAAATAAAAATGTCAAAGGGCCATAACTCAGTCACAAATCAGCGAACTGGAACAAAAGCGTGATATGCACAACTAGACAGACACCTTACCGATGCTTCCTGCCAATTTTCGTCGAAATTCAACAAGGCATTTAGGATGAGTAGCACCGACAAGAAATTTTAAAGTAAGTGACAAGTAATTAAAAAGATAAAAAAAAAAAAAAAAAAATAGAAACAAAAATCAAAAAATCAGGGTCACCATTTGAACAAACTTGGTAGAGGACCATAAGCTGATGCTACATGTAATACATGAGAGCTCTGTGCCATGTGGTTCCAGAGAAGAAGATTTTTTTCAGTTTTTGCCTATACAAGCCTAAGTAAAACTATGACCCCCAGGGTGGGGCCAAATGTGACCGAACCCCCAGGGTGGGGCCAAATGTGACCAATGGGTCACCATTGGAACAAACTTGGTAGAAGACCATAAGCTTATAGCAAATGCAAAATATTAAACCTTGCAGTTTCAGAGAAGATTTTTTCAGTTTTTCCCTATACATGTTTATGTAAAACATGTGACCCTTGGGGCGGGGTCAAATGTGACCCCAGGGTCACCATTTGAACAAACTTGGTAAAGACCATAAGCTTATAGCAACAGCAAAATATTAAACCTCTGGCTCTTGCAGTTTCAGAGAAGAAGATTTTTTAAGTTTTTCCCTATACATGTCTATGTAAAACATGTGACCCTTGGGCCGGGGCCAAATGTGACCCCAGGGTCACCATTTGAACAAACTTGGTAAAGGACCATAAGCTTATAGCAACAGCAAAATATCAAACCTCTTGCTCTTGCAGTTTCAGAGAAGAAGACTTTTTAAATTTTTCCCTATACATGTCTATGTAAAACATGTGACCCTTGGGGCGGGGCCAAATGTGACCCCAGGGTCACCATTTGAACAAACTTAGTAAAGGACCATAAGCTGATGCTACATGTAATACATGAGAGCTCTGTGCCATGTGGTTCCTGAGAAGAAGATTTTATTCAGTTTTTCCCTATTCAAGCCTATGTAGAACTGTGACCCCGGGGTGGGGCCAAATGTGACCCCTGGGTCATCATTTGAACAAACTTGGTAGAGGACCACAAGCTTATAGCAAATGCAAAATATTAAAACTCTGGCTCTTGCAGTTTCAGAGAAGAAGATTTTTTAAGTTTTTCCCTATACATGTCTATGTAAAACATGTGACCCTTGGGGCGCGGCCAAATGTGACCCGAGGGTCACCATTTGAACAAACTTGGTAAAGGACCATAAGCTTATAGTAAATGCAAAATATCAAACCTCTGGCTGTTGTAGTTTCCGAGAAGAAGATTTTTTAAAAAAAGTCCTATATAAGTCTATGTAAAACTGTGACCCCCGGGGCGGGGACAAATTTGACCCCAGGGTCACCAGTTGAACAAACTTAGTAGAGGACCATAAGCTGATGCTACATGTAATACATGAGAGCTCTGTGCCCTGTGGTTTCAGAGAAGAAGATTTTTTAAAGTTTTTTCCTATATGTCTATATGAAAAACATGCAAAACCTCAAAATACAAACTTTGGACCCCCAGGGCACGGCCATTTTTGACCCCGGGGATTTGATTTGAACAAACTTGATAGAATAGACGTTGGCGATCATTTTAAAAGAAAAACTGTTGAAATCTGTTCAGCGGTTCTGGAGAAAAAGATTTTTTAAGGTTTTAATTATATATGGTAATGGCAGCCATCTTGGATGTAGCGCTGACCTAATTTTAACAAATCTAAAAAGCATTCATCTAAGGATTATCCACGTGAAGTTTGGTTAAAATTAGCCAAGCGGTTTCTGAGGAGAAGTCGTTTGAAGAAAAGTTAACGGACGGACGGACGGACGGACGACGGACGACGGAAGACGGACAACACACCATCCCATAAGCTCTGCTGGCCCTTGGCCAGTAGAGCTAAAAACATAAAAAAAACAAGAGGGCCATGATGGCCCTATATCGCTCACCTGAGTTAATTTGAACCAATACAAGAGGGCCAAGATGGCCCTAAAGCGATACCCGAGTACTGGCACATTATCGAACTTCTTCGAAATCTTATGGTCATATACAATCTGTGCAAGTTTGGTTAAGATTGTTGAAGAAATGTGGGCTCTGTTGTGTATAACAACATTGATATAGACAGTTTAAGACACTGACAAAGATTGGTAAAGGTCAAATACAAAATGAAGGTGCTAGAGAGTAACACCATGGGCAGAGCCAAATGTGACCCCAGGGCTACATGTAATATATGAGAGCTTTGTGGTTTCAGAGAAGAAGATTTTTTAAGTTTTTCCCTATACAAGTCTATGTAAAACTTGACCCCTGTGAACCCAGGGTCACCATTTGAACAAACTTGGTAAAGGACCATAAGAGTATAATAAATGCAAAATATTAAACCTCTGGCTCTTGTAGTTCCAGAGAAGAAGACTTTAATATGTTTCCTATATAAGTCTATGTAAAACTGTGACCCACGGAGTGGGGTCAAATTTTACCCCAAGGTCACCATTTGAACAAACTTAATAGAGGACCATAATCATATAGTAAATGCAAAATATGAAACCTCTGGCTCTTGCAGTTCCAGAGAAGAAGATTTTTTTTTCTTCAGTTTTTCCCTATACAAGCCTATGTAAAACTGTGACCCCAGGGGCGGGGCCAAGTGTGACCCCAGGGTCACCATTTGAACAAATTTGGTAGAGGACCATGAGCTTATAGTAAATTCAAAATATCAAACCTCTGGCTCTTGTAGTTTCCGAGAAGATTTTTATTTATTTTTCCTATATAAGTCTATGTAAAACTGTGACCCCCGGGGCGGGGCCAAATGTAACCCCTGGGTCACCATTTGAACAAACTTGGTAGAGGACCATAAGCTTATAGAAAATGCAAAATATGAAACCTCTGGCTCTTGCAGTTTTGGAGAAGAAGATTTTTTAAAGTTTTTCCCTATACATGTCTATGTAAAACATGTGACCCTTGGGGCGGGGCCAAATGTGACCCCAGGGTCACCATTTGAACAAACTTGGTAAAGGACCATAAGCTTGTAGTAAATGCAAAATATCTAACCTCTGGCTCTTGCAGTTTCCGAGAAGAAAATTTTTAAAAAAAATAATCCTATATAAGTCTATGTAAAACTCCGGGGAGGGGACAAATTTGACCCCAGGGTCACCATTTTAACAAACTTAGTAGAGGACCATAAGCTGATGCTACATGTAATACATGAGACCTCTGTGCCTTGTAGTTTCAGAGAAAAAGATTTTTAAAAGTTTTTTCCTATATGTCTATATGAAACACATGCAAAATCTCAATATACAAACTTTGGACCCAAGGGGCATGGTCATTTTTGAGCCCAGGGACTTCATTTGAACAAATTTGATAGTCTAGACGTTGGCGATCATTTTAAAAGAAAAACTGTTGAAATCTGTCCAGCGGTTCTTGAGAAGAAGATTTTTTAAAGTTTCAACTATATATGGTAATAGCGGCCATCTTGGATGTCGCGCTGACCTAATTTTAACAAATCTAAAAAGCATTCATCTAAGGATCATCCACGTGAAGTTTGGTCAAAATTGGCCACGCGGTTTCTGAGGAGAAGTCGTTTGAAGCAAAAGTTAACGACGACGGACGACGGACGACGGACGAAGTGTGATCCCAATAGCTCACCTTTGAGCCTTCGGCTCAGGTGAGCTAAAAAAATAAAAAAATTAAAAAAAAAAAAATAAAAAAAAAAAAATTCAAAAAAATAAAAAATATATATATATATATCAAAAAAAATATATATATATATATAAAAAAATTAAAAAAATTAAACAAATAAAAATTAAAAAAAAATATGAAAAAAAAATAATAATAAAAAAAAAAGAAAATAAAAAAATAAAAAATAAAGAAATTAAAAAATTTAAAACAAGCATTGATGTAAAACTGTGACCCCCGGGGCGGGACCAGATGTGACCCCAGGGTCAACATTTGAACAAAATTGGTAAAGGACCATAAGCTTATAGCAACAGCAAAATATTAAACCTCTGGCTCTTGCAGTTTCAGAGAAGAAGATTTTTTAAGTTTTTCCCTATACATGTCTATGTAAAACATGTGACCCTTGGGGCGGGACCAAATGTGACCCCAGGGTCACCATTTGAACAAACTTGGTAAAGGACCATAAGCTTATAATAATTGTAAAATATCAAACCTCTGGCTCTTGTAGTTTCCTAGAAGAAGATTTTTAAAAAATAAATCCTATATAAGTCTATGTAAAACTGTGACCCTCGGGGCGGGGACAAATTTGACCCCAGGGTCACCATTTGAACAAACTTAGTAGAGGACCATAAGCTGATGCTACATGCAATACATGAGAGCTCTGTGCCTTGTGGTTTCAGAGAAGCAGATTTTTTAAACTTTTTTCCTATATGTCTATATGAAAAACATGCAAAACCTCAACATACAAACTTTGGACCCCCGAGGCACGGCCATTTTTGACCCCGGGGACTTTATTTGAACAAACTTGATAGTCTAGGCGGTGACGATCATTTTAAAAGAAAAACTGTTGAAATCTGTCCAGCGGTTCTGGAGAAGAAGATTTTTTAAGGTTTCGATTATATATGGTAATGGCAGCCATCTTGGATGTAGCGCTGACCTAATTTTAACAAATCTAAAAAGCATTCATCTAAGGATCATCCATTTGAAGTTTGGTCAAAATTAGCCAAGCGGTTTCGGACGAGAAGTCGTTTGAAGAATTCCCTATACATGTCTATGTAAAACATGTGACCCTTGGGGCGGGGCCAAATGTGACCCTAAGGTCACCATTTGAACAAACTTGGTAAAGGACCATAAGCTTATAGTAAATGCAAAATATCAAACCTCTGCCTGTTGTAGTTTCTGAGAAGAAGATTTTTTTTAAAAAAATCCTATATAAGTCTATGTAAAACTGTGACCCCCGGGGCGGGGACAAATTTGACCCCAGGGTCACCATTTGAATAAACTTAGTAGAGGACCATAAGCTGATGCTACATGTAATAAATGAGAGCTCTGTGCCTTGTGGTTTCAGAGAAGAAGATTTTTTAAAGTTGTTTCCTACATGTCTATATGAAAAACATGCAAAACCTCAATATACAAATTTTGGACCCCCGGGGCACGGCCATTTTTGACTCCGGGGACTTTATTTGAACAGCCTTGATAGTCTAGGCGTTGGCGATCATTTTAAAAGAAAAACTGTTGAAATCTGTCCAGCGGTTCTGGAGAAGAAGATTTTTTAAGGTTTCGACTATATATGGTAATGGCAGCCATTTTGGATGTAGCGCTGACCTAATTTTAACAAATCTAAAAAGCATTTATCTAAGGATCATCCATGTGAAGTTTGGTCAAAATTAGCCAAGCGGTTTCTGAGGAGAAGAAAAGTTAACGGACGATGGACGACGGACAACGGACGACGGAAGACGGACAACACACCATCCCATAAGCTCTGCTGGCCCTTGGCCAGTAGAGCTAAAAATATATATGTATATAAAAATAAAAAACAATTGTATAGTTGATGCTTTATCTCGTAAACAATGAGTTCGTTTTCATCAGCTTGCTCCCAGGGAACAACACCCATCTCCAGTTCCTGCATCTTTCCTAGCGTTGATATCCAGTCTCGTTGGCTTCGTTGGCTTTTAACACGAGGGACGCTTACAATACAGGAATTAAATCATTTTACACATTTCGGGTTAATTGCAATTTGCGTATGACCTGGCCTCCAAACATACAGCAAGTAGCTAATTTCATCGCGCATTTATCTCTTAAAGGCTTTCAACTGCAACAGCTCGTTCATATTTGTCGGGCATTAGTTTGAAATGTAAATGTTTGCATTTATCAGATGTAACAAATCATTTCGTAATTTAAAAAATGTTAGTTGGCATGATTCGGCTTGAGGGTCGATCCCAGGCTCCCCGTTACTCCAGATATGCTGGGAAAGATTTTCAAAATATTACCGACCATTTGCAGTTCAAATTATGAAGCTTCTATGTTCGAATATGAGCAAATGGGTATGGGCACGATTATTTCACTTCCAGCTATTAACTCTACGGTATGTCCTGTCAATCGCCTTAAATCATATTTAGCGGTTCGTTCACGTCATGGAATGTCGGATGACATTAGCAGAGAGCGCCTTGTATTTTTCTAAATCCATCTTTAATAATAGACCTTCAGCTCAGTAGTTTCAGCGAAGACGATCTTTTAAAGAGTTTCCTATATAACTTTTATGTAAATCTATGAGCGCCAGATTTTACCCACGGGGTCACCATTTGAACAAACTTGGTAAAGGACCATAAGCTTATGCTACATGCAATATGGTTTAAGAGAAGACGATTATTTATGTTTTTTTCCTATAAACGTCTATGTAAAACATGTGAACCCTGTGGCGGGCCCAATTTTGATCCCGTGATCGCAATTTGAACACATTTAGAAGAGGACAATAAACCTATTGCAATAATTGTCGTTGCGGGACGCAGACGAACAAAAAAAATCTCTTTTAAAGAGATAGCAACTTAAAGACTATGAGGTATAGCATTTAGATAGAAATCTCACCAACATGCAATTATTTTACGCAAAAGCCGTCACCTCCGGAAAAAGAAAATAACCATATACAATAAATATATATTTACTAACTTGTTCGGGATTTTTTCTTCAAAAATGAGAGGAAATAACCATATATACTCAAAATATATATTTAATAACTTGGATTAATCATGTTTTTTATAATGTATATACAAATAATGTCAAAATGAAATCATGTTTAAGAAGACACATAAAACGATAAAAATAAATACATTAAAGATAAACTATATGCAAAAAACGAGACGTGTGCCTCTCATAAAAACATCTGCATAAAATCCTTAATCATTCTAGAAGTGAGATTCAAAACAACAAAACTGCAGTATTCAATACTGTTACATAGTCCAACCTAAAATGTGCCCTTCGGATAACAAACAGAGAAGACAATAGAGAACAAACAAGCAGAGATAACTTAGGACGGTATATGTAAATTAGAGATAACTCAGGACGGTATGTAAAATAAACTAGGTTTGAATCTGTCGTCGTACGATGTTGAAGAAATCCAATTGTTTGCTATCCATTTTGTTCCCTTTATTAAATCACAGCCTCCGTGGTAAGATCTGTTGTCTGCCTTACCCAAGTATCCAGTCTGAAAACATAAATACAAATTGAGTAGAAAGGAGTCATTGAAAATGTTCGACCCCAACACAAATATAGACTCGGTATATTTAACCAAATTATTAACACAGCCAATCTGCCTGTTGACTTTTTACACACGACATACAGTCAGTTTTTCTACAAAGTAAATGATTAAGAATGCACAGCAAACCGAGAGGATAACAGACACAACTGTCCATTCCTGAAGTGTGTTTATCCATGATGGTCGTCTAACACTTGGGGTGGGAAACAACGGGAATGGGGAACAACAAGCGTAGAGGAGTCAATACGTACATTCCTGAGGAGAATATACAGACAACATGATGTTTCACACGATGGAACCTATTTTGCTAAACTCGTAGAGAGGGATGGGGAGTTGGGAGGGTATACAACCAGGCAATGAGCGTAAATGATAATATATTTATATCTGTTCATTAATTAATCCTCAGAAAAGTTGTTTGTTTCACATGTTAATCGTTCCACCGTTGTGGGGATAAAACAAATGGAAAAGAGAATATGTATACCTGTTCGTCAATAAAGTGACTGTACCACATGATGGCCGTGCCACGTTTTGGAGAAACAACAAGCGACGAGTTGTAGCAATAGTAGCTCAGGTTGTACCAATCTTGGTCAGGAACATCTGTCATTTTTTCCTGAAAAAGGAGTAATGTCTTCAAGTAAAGTAGTTATGTTCTTTTTGTGTGTTTTTTTCATTTGAAAATTAACAAAACAAAATAGTCTCCGGTTTTTTTCTGTTTCTTTTGCCCCGCCGGATTTTGGCAAACACAGCAAGTAATTCCGCGTAAGCTAGGATGCTTTCGCTTATATCATTTGAAAGTACATATCAAAAATAGGACAGCTCCTCTCCCATTGGAAAATATCCCATGGGAAAGGATTTTGCCTGTATTCCCGTGGGATAAATTAATCAATATTTCATCATAATAGATAATAGCGTTGATAGTTAAGGCCTTTGGCAATACATTACAGCGATATGAGCGGTTTCATAGCTTTCCATGGAGATTTTTCCAAAGAGCTGAAAAGGGGAAGATTAACCCATGGGGAAGTCAGGTTTTAATTGTATAGCTGAAACAAAATGCTTGTCACTGGAAACATGTTTGTTTGTATAGTTGACAATAAAATAAGAATTTTCAGTAATAATGTCAAAAAAGTTTCCCCCAAACAAATGGGATTTCCCAAAAAAAAAGAAAAAAAAGTACAAGATGGGAATCGTATGGATGATAATATAAAGGAAAGTCCAGTCTAACAAAGCAGGAATACCGAGATATCAGAAAGAAAATCCGTGGAAAGAAAATCACCGGGACTTTAAAATAAGAGATTGAAATTGCAAATCTACCAGCATTTTTCTGTCATGTTGTTTGAGGACATTACTTACATCGACAACCTCATCTGGCATATCGGCCAACGGGAAAGCAGTTTCGCCTCCTTCTTCTACGTCGTTTAGATAATACAACACCGTCATGTACCTGGAGAAAATAATCATGTATGCTTTGCTTAGATGAAACAACACCGTCATCAATCACATGTAGACTTAGATAACACAACACCGTCATAAATCACATGTAGACTTTTATATTACAACACCTACAACACCTATGGGCCTAGAACCTTCTCACCCTGAACTGCAGAGTTGCTGCAAATTCTATCGTAAAAACTCCATTTACGCTGGAGCCACGTATATTGTTTGTTCTGCCACTGCTCTTAGATGAAACAACACCGTCATAAATCACATGTAGACTTAGATAACACAACACCGTCATAAATCACATGTAGATTTAGATATTACAACATCGTCAAAAATCACATGTAGACGTAGATATTACAACACCGTCAAAAATCACATGTAAACTTAGATAACACAACACTGTCATAAATCACATGTATGCTTAGATGAAACAACACCGTCATAAATCACATGTAGACTTAGATAACACAACACTGTCATAAATCACATGTAGACTTTGATATTACAACACTGTAAAAAATCACATGTAGACTTAGATAACACAACACCGTCAAAAACCACATGTATACTTAGATATTACAACACCGTCAAAAATTGCATGTCGACTTAGATATTACAACACCGTCAAAAAACACATGTAGACTTAGATAACACAACACCGTCAAAAATCACATGTAGACTTAGATAACACAACACCGTCAAAAATCACATGTAGACTTAGATAACATAACACTGTCAAAAATCACATGTAGGCTTAGATAACACACCACTGTCATAAATCACATGTAGACTTAGATAGCACAACACCGTCAAAAATCACATGTAGACTTAGATAACGCAACACCGTCAAAAATCACATGTAGACTTAGATAATACAACACCTTCATGTACCTGGAGCAAATGATCATGTATGCTTAGATGAAACAACACTGTCATAAATCACATGTAGACTTAGATAACACAACACCGTCAAAAATCACATGTACACTTAGATATTACAACACCGTCAAAAATCACATGTAGACTTAGATAACACAACACCATCAAAAATCACATGTAGACTTAGATAACACAAGACTGTCATAAATCACATGTAGACTTAGATCATACAACACCGTCAAAAATCACATGTAGACTTAGATGAAACAACACCGTCATAAATCACATGTAGACTTAGATAACACAACACTGTCATAAATCACATGTAGACTTAGATAACACAACAGTCATAAATCACATGTATGCTTAGATGAAACAACACCGTCAAAAATCACATGTAGACTTAGATAATACAACACCGTCATAAATCACATGTCGACTTAGATATTACAACACCGTCATAAATCACATGTCGACTTAGATATTACAACACCGTCATAAATCACATGTCGACTTAGATATAACAACACCGTCATAAATCACATGTCGACTTAGATATTACAACACCGTTATGTACCTGGTGCAAATAATCATGCATGCTTAGATAATATAATACAGCACGATCATGTACGCTAAATCAGGCACAAGAACAAACTCCGTCATGAACCTTGTGTAAGTAAATAAATAATAACATTATTAATAGTCTTTATTTACAGAGGGTAACACTTTTAGTTATAAACTAATCTTACATGAGGCCCTATAAGTTCGCTTAATTATGTAAAACACGGTCATGTACGCTTAATTATGCAAAACAGTTCCGTCATGAACTTTGCATAATAAACTAGTAAACTTATTTATTACATTTCTATGCGTGAAAGATCGGGATTTCTTAGTGCAAGAATATTCATAATCGCTAAATATTAATTAATTAATTAATAACTAATAACCCAACACTTTCATGAACCTGGTACAAATACACATGTATAATAAGGTAATACATGAATCCGGTGAAATTAATTGTGTATGATTAATAAGGTAAAACAACAACGCTATGAACCTCTAAACAACAACAACAACAGCAGCAGAAGCAGATGGACCCAAAGAAATGTGTCCATATCAGATGTTTAACCTACGCCATCGGATAAATGTGGTAATGTTCCCCGGTCACATCACTTATCACAGATCAACACGTTCATTACCTACATAGTCTGCAACACTTATCCCAGTCCGGCGTCGACTCCTTGTCGCCACACCTTGTCTGGAAGCAGCAGGGCAGATCGTATTCGTCTTTTGTATCCAGGTGGGCGTGATAATGGCCCCCGGGTGCATACCTTACTACCTGAAATACGTAATAAATCGATATTCATAACACTAGCCGGGTGAGCGTACTGTATCAAGGTGGGCGTGATAATGTCCTCCGGGTACATACCTTATTACATTGAATACGCAATAAATATTCATGCATAATACTAGCCGGATGGGCGTGCTATATCAAGGTGGGAGTTATAATGTCCTCCGAGTACATACCTTACTACATGGAATACGGTGGGTTTGATGTATCAAAAGTGGGCGTGATAATGTCCCCCGGGTGCATACCTTACTAACTGGAATATGCAATAAATATGCATGCATAATACTACACGGGAGGGCGTGCTGAATCCAGTTGGGCCTGATAATGTACCCCTGGTGCATACCTTACTACATGAAATGCAGGATAAACACATACTATATTTGTATTGTATTGCACCAATTATATATTTAAACCTACGGTAGAAAAACGGTAGTAAAACGAAGAAACTTGAAAACTCTTAAATTGTATATTTTATTTAGATATATGCAAGCAGGTTGCATGTAAAACTTATAAGAAATTGAGGCGTGAATTATACTTCAAGATTGCAGTGTGTCCCTTTAAAAAGGACTTTGTTATCAAATTAAATGCTTGTGCCTCTGGAATGTAAAGATTTCCGAATATGCGGAAGCCATTGACATTGCCATTGCTACGTTAATGGGGTTATGCTTAGAATATATGGACTGTCCACTCATCCCAGTATTATCAGAGAACCAAGGCTGGTAATAGGCGTCATTTTAACCACGCAGACGTGTGCGGCGTCATATTCATTTCTCCAACACGTAGTTTAGATCATCTGCGACGCTTGCTTGTTTTCAAGACAAACGTCTAGAACAGTTCATCTAAAAGAAGTTTGAAGTTTGCCGAGATTCTGGTATCGTTTCTGATTGGCGGATGCAGATGCACCTTCTATCGAGGATGTGCAGAAGGGCAGAAACACATTAAATTAAGAAACAAAGGTAGAAACTTCATTATTAAATCGACAAACTAAATGTGGATGGTCAAAACACCATAATAAAAAAATACAGTCACGTGTTTCCGGTTTCATTTTTTCTGCACAAAGGGTCAAGATGTTTGTATTTACAATCAAGCGTCGAATTTGATCAAGACTATCCAACACGATGGTGCTCGGAACAGTATTTTGATTGTTCGCTATGAAATCATTTCTCATCCAGTCCGAGTTTGCACCGTAATTCTCAGGCCATGGCAATAACGCAGATGGTAAGATGTAATATACGAATATATACTCAGTTCATTTAAAAACTCGACATTTTGATTTTCGATTATTTTTAGTCCGCTGTTTTGTTGTTCAAATCAAGATTGCGTTTTATGTTAGTACACAAGTCGCTTTCTCCCAAAGGTTAACAAATGGCGATAAACAGTTGCATATAAGATTTGCTCTACTTCTTTCAGTTAAAACACATTTTGCACGAGGACTTCAATTCCACTCTAGAAATTCAAAAAAATACCAAGTGCTGCGTTTTCATGTTAAAACAAGTACAACGTCAATTGTTGATTCAGCAGTTAAACTGTTTAATATCACTTGCTGCTTCTCATAAGTTAAAAATAAGAAAATATTATTAAATTAACTTAAAAATATGTTTTTTTGAAAGTCTCGTTTAATCTCTAAATATCTCACCAAAATCGCACAAAACGAGAGAGCGATTTTAAACGTCCTATTTTCCCCAGTGCAACGAAGAAATTAGAAGCGGGCCGGGTGACCGAGGCTATGAATGAAAATGCTCGTTGCTGGCAATAAATCAAGTTCGTATTCGAAAACTGACAAACATCATAATACATACATAGTTTTTGCTTCCATTAATCGCTGCCCTGCACATCGACTGACAAAATTGTGAATTGAACATAGACATATGCCATATATCAGTGCTACCTAGATATGATGGCATATCTCAGTGTTGTAGATATGATGGCATATATCAGTGCTGTAGATATGACGGCATATATCAGTGTTGAAGATATGATGGCATATATCAGTGCTGTAGATATGATGGCATATATCAGTGTTGTAGATATGACGGCATATATCAGTGCTTTGTAGGACCATATTTTTTCCAGATCACATTTTTCACACACTTGTGAAGAATAAGATCCTATTCTTCACATTTTCAAATGTGACATATGTGTTTGTCCAAAAAGGGGGTTAACAAGAAAATCACATTTTTCACAGATTCTGTCCGTGCCTTTTAGTGTTGCAACGTATTAATGTCATCATCATCATCATCATCATCATCATCATCATCATCATCATCATCATCATCATCATCATCATCATCTTGAGGGGCAGATATATAATTATTATTGTTTTGCCTTCGACGTCTGTCCGTCCGTCCGTCTGTCTGTCTCCATAACCCCTGGCAAGATTCACACGAGTGATTGGGACCAAACCTAGTTATGCATATCGCCTTTGCATTCTGTTCGCTTACTTTTTGTCACAGTTATGGGACTTTGTTATTTTTTCTAAATAGAATATATAGGGGAGACATTATCCTAAACCCATTCTCGGATTTTTAAATAGAATATATAGGGGAGACATCCTAAACCCATTCCCGAAATTTTGTGGCATAAAGATCTCGATAAAGGTCGATTTTGAGCCCGATTAAACGGTCGGATCAAGAGTTGTATGCCCTTGATTTATCAAGGAATGGCATATTTAGCAATGTGAACACTCTAGCACCTTCATTGTTTACTGATCCGAATAATATGTGATACACGATATATTAGTGATGGGAATCGGTTGGGATTTCATAATCGATTAATCGGCTAGACAAAAGCGATATATATCGATTAACAATCGGAGCAGATCGGACCATTGTGAGTTGATGCTCTTGTTGTGCCCCCCTTGAAGAAGCGGAGTATATGGCTTTGCACATGGCGTCGGTTTGTAGAACATGTATATTAACTTGAGGACAGTTAGGCATAGTATCCTTAATGTGGTATGCGCGTTGGTCACGCGTATTGATTTTGAAGTCAAATGGCAAGGTCGCGGTGACTTTGGACAATGGAACGACAGAGAATGGTTGGGTCTACGCTCTTCAAACTTTGTATGGAGGTTAATTATGACCAGTAGTTGTTCCCTACTGATTTTGAGGTCAGGAGGTCAAAGTTCAAGGTCGTTTCACCTGGGACAAATCAATAACTCAAGAACAGCTGCGCCTAGGATCTGTAATTTTGGTATTCAGTTTGGACATGACCAGTAGATAACCTTTTTTAATAATAAGATCATTAGGTCAATATCAAGATGGCCTTGGCCAAGAATACATTTTCTATCACTTAAGAACGAGTGTGCTGTGATTCTTGTTCTCAAACTTTGTATACATGTTGTCCACGACCAGTAGGGACATGTATGTTTACAAAAATAAATTGTACTTGATACATGTATAGCAACACCTCTTTCCTTGTTGGCCAATGTGACCGCTTTAAATAGGGACATCTTGGCTAAACTATGCGGTAAAACATGTAGGATTTCTCGATTTCATGAGTCTGTCCTGTGTTGGTCTGTTTTCACGTGTCTGCTCCATAACTTCCTCATGCATGATGAGGTGAAGATTTGAACCAAGTTTCATGAAAATCCTACAAATGGTTTAGGAGATATGGATCGGAGACGAAATCCTGGGCTCGAATCTTTGACCTGCAACCGCAACCTTTAACTTGAGCTGACTCATCTGTAACGTGGGTTCTGCACGTCGCCTCGATGAGGTGAAGATTTGAACCTAGTTTTATGAAAAATGTTCGAGGGGTTTAGGAGCGGACATGAAATATTAGCCAAATTCTGGGCTAGGATATTTGACCTTCAACCGAGACCGTGACCTTGAGCCGACGCGCCTGGAACATGGGTTCTGCACGTTTTCTCGATAATAATAATTGTCTATATTTATGGAGGATAACATGTTTTGCCTACGACCATTCTTACACACGGTGCTCTTGAGTACGGAATGAGACCCGTATTCATTGATTATGGATTTTGGCTCCTACAACAGGGATTTTGGTATCTGTTATAGTGATAATTGTTTGATATACGGGTATAGAATAATTATTTAAGTATTTCCTTTGCTTCCGACCAGTTTTATCATGGACGTGTTCCGAGTGGGGTTCAAACCTACGACCCTCCGATCGCAAGTCCAACGCGCTAACCACTCGGCCACGCCGCGATGAGATGATGGACATACATGCCCGAGTTTCATGAAAATCCTTTCAGGGATTTAGGAGATATGGAGCGGACACGAAATATAATCAAATGTCTTATAACATCAATGTGTGACCTTGACATTGACCCGAGGCGGTCGAAGCATGCGCTCTGCATATGTGAATATTTGTGCCAAGTTATTTTAAAATTCCTCATTTCGTTACAAAGTTACAAAGTTACAGCCCAGACACGAAATGCTAACACACGGACATGTACCATACCATTGTGAACATAAATTACAATTTAGTTTGGCACTAGCCGGGATCGAACCTGCACCACTACGGCGACAGCGCCTAGCAACAACAAATTCGACCACGCTACCAACTGCGCTACCGCAGCAACTCCCAAAAAGGTTTCGCAAGTTAATATACGTTAACCCTTTTTGATGGATCAGTTTCTATGGAAACGAACCTAATAGCATACGACTTACGGTAAATACATTTCGGAGTTCATAACCCAGCAATATGTGAAAAATGCGATTCAGATGTAAAAATGCACATTTTTGGTAAAATTGCACATTAATATTGAAATGTGAAGAATGCGATTTCATGTCACATCAAAACCCGTCATCGATCACAAATTTCACAGGAAATGTGAAATATGTGACTGTGTTGTGTGAAAAATAGGATCCTATTCTTCACATGTGTGAAAAATGTGATCTGGGGAAAATATGGTCCTACAGTGCTTTAGTCTAGATATGATCTAAAAAAATATTTTGCTGTGGACATCTCATCTCCATAACGGTCCGATTCGAAAAACAGACGTTGAACTGTGATCATTCGATGGATCGCCGTGAACTAGACACGACAAGATAATCCCCACGGCGGGTAGCCTACTACCTACATATGGCCCAAATATACTCGGTAAAAAAAGGTTTTGGACCAGGGTATATAAAGTCATATAAAAATAAACTAGTGGACAGAATTTAAATATCTTTTTTTAGTAACCAAGGTCTACCCTACCCGGTTAATTTGGTACCAGAATCA
This sequence comes from Cyrtodaria siliqua, assembly GCA_037043455.1. Taxonomy (NCBI): domain Eukaryota; kingdom Metazoa; phylum Mollusca; class Bivalvia; order Adapedonta; family Hiatellidae; genus Cyrtodaria; species Cyrtodaria siliqua. Next base: position 31,871 of record JAWPHD010004413.1, on the reverse strand, counting down.
TTAAATTCCAAACAAGATTTGATTTTAAAAATATATCGCGAACACACAAAGGGTCTGTAAAAATTGTTGCAAAGTCCATAAAAAGTAACAGTTACGGACACATTCGAGTAACCAATAAAAAGATTATTATTTTTTCGCAAACTTTCATTGTAAACGATAATTATTGTTGATTGTTGATCTATTGTGAATTATCAACTGAAATAATAAGGGTTGTGGTCGAATGTCATGGTTCAGCGATCATTGTACGGGTTCGAATACTTCCCTGGTCCAAAACTTTTTTTACAGAGTATAGTACACCAACTTAACAGGATTTGGATTATTTCGCTATAAAATAAATTTCCACTCCTCGATAAATATAAAGATCAGAAAATGTGTTAAATTACTAGATATGTCCAAAATGTTGTCGAATGCCCTAGGTTGTGAAAACTTGACCTTGGCGACAGTAACCTGCGAGTTGAACGCGACACGTCATCGTGAGATAATTTAAACCTTGTTGTACAATTATACACAAAATCCGCTCACTGTTTAAGGAGATACTGACAGACAAACGAGCGGACGGACAACCTTGTCCGATCACTATATGCTACCGGGTCTTCGGTATAGTGGGGATGGGGTAGGGTGGTGGCGGAGGACGCAACACCGGCAGTAATATAGTGTAAATCTTACCTGCATATGTTCAGCTCGCTCTATGAGACCAATATCAAGATGTGAAAGCCGGGATATTCTGAAGTATATTATATTAAAACATAGGCTTTGTATTAGTTTTGTTGTTGCTCTAAAAATAATAAAAAACTGTCAACAGAGTTTGCGTTTAGTATAGCTAAATGTTTACATTTCTTGCGTCATACAAGTTATTAAAGTACAAAGTATAAGAAAGATATTCATTCAACAATGTTATTCAAAGAGAACACAGCCTTACGGGGCATTATACGCCCATTTCCTAACGTGTTATATATGACCTATTGACAAAACAACTGATAGGGGTCGTTGTTTAACCAAAAGCACCATTTGTATAACGTTCCAAGATGGTAGTTCAAATAGCTCGGGAAAGCATTTTCAATGACTTACTAACTCAAAGATTAATAACAGTAATTGTTTTACCATGTACACACTTTCTGTATAGTTTCAAGATCGTAAGTCTCATATTTACAAATAACAATGGGGAAATTGTTTCTCAGGATTGGGTCAGTGTCAGGTTAATATGACCTTGATGCTTTACTGACACAAAAGCAATAGACTTCCTTCTCTTACCAAGGGCAGTGTACCTTAATTTACATTTAATTTAATATGGGTTCTATACTTAAAGGCAACCTTGACCTTTAACCTACCTTTGATCATGTATACAAACTGCAATTAAGCCATGATTTATATACAGAGTTTATCAGCCAATACAAATTTTAGCAGTAAATAAACAATATTTTCGAGCATTTTCAACCACCAGGCCGCGTTGAGAAATAGGTATTTAGCATTCACGCACAAAGTACAGTAATCCTGCCATAACACGTGCAATAGATAACCATAGCGCACCAGTCTCAAATATAGTGTGATACAATCCATGGCTGTATTGAGTGTGTCAGTGGTGCACAAATAAACATGTTTTTAAGAATTCAATGAAGACCTTACAAATGAGTGACTATTTAGTATGTAAATTATTGAACAAGGATATCGTTTTTGCCAAATAATTTTAGTAATGAAGGTTTTAATTGTATGGGGAGTGAACTTGTTCGCTTCTCATCCATTTATCTTGTCAGTAGCTTTTTAGTACAAACCTTGTAAGCAACAATATAAAAGTGAATATAAATGAAATTAAAACCATAAATAATTGCGTTCGTGTTACCTGTGCTATACACTGTTTCATTAGGTTGTGTAAACATAGGCATAACCAAAACGGAATTCGACTGTTATCCTATTTGTAGATACGTTTAAAGCATATTGATATTTTTTAGATTATTTTTATACATATATTAACAGTGCTTTGTTCTCAAGAGATTAACCAGAGAGTCGTCTCTGTCGGTTACGTGCGATGATGTAGCGTGGACGTTTCAAGAAGGCAAATGTTACAATCTTGAGAGGTTAGTGTCGTACATATGTATCTGCTATTTCTATGTTTCGTCGTTTTGACGCAGGTCACCCATTCCGGGTGGTGAACAAATTAATTCTATAGGAATATATGCATCGACTAACATATTTCCTCGTGCTGATCCTATACTCAATGTCAGCAAGATGGTGTTTCTCTATTGCCTAAATTTTAATCGAGAGCCAACTTCTGTTTCGCTTCAGGCTATATGCATGCCAACATTCGTAAAAAAGACCATGAGACTATGAATAGATTGAGGCGTATAATGCGTTTAAAAAATCAACAACGTCAGAGTATAGCCTGTCTGACTTTGATTATTGGAGGAAACGGTTTAGTCGAGGCATACATTTTATAACAATATTCATGTGAGTCCATTGGGAATGGGCGGCATGTTTTAAAAAGAAGAAACAGAAATAGCAGATAAATGTGTACGACATTCACCTCTCAAGATTGTTGACATTCGCCATCTTGAAACTTTCTACGCTGTGGCTGAGAAACGTTACACCATCTCACGGAATTGGCAGTGGCAATGCAGATTAAGCGCCACTGGTTCTGAGACGATACACTGTCGTCAACTTACATTACGTAATCGTGCTGAGATTTATTATACACGTTTGCATGATTTGCAAAAGTTTACACAACCATTCCTAGCATATCTAGTCAAAATGGACAGGGGAAATATCTATCGTGGAAACTTCAGCACATACTACTCACGCCTGTTTGGTGTTCCCAAACCTGCATTTGCCGAACGCGCTAGTAACGAAGGATATTTGGATACAAAATACACCTAATAGAGGTACCTCAGGCTTTTATAGAAAAATCGAAATTTTTAAAAATGTAACAATTCATTTTAAAAATACCCTATCAATCAAAAATGGTGTTCGCACCGTGTTGTTTAGGTCCGAAATTTGAATTCATCATACATGTTGAATGGAAAGATATATATACCTAGTATTTAGTGATTCCCAGAATTCTTTACCGACATCTTTTTCACTCAGCCATGTCTGTTCGCTGATTCGTGAAATCTCGGAGAGGTTTTCTTCTTCTTCATACTCGTCATTGACATCCGCACCAAACAGGTTACTAACGTTGAGCCCGTTCTGGATAGATAACTCTATTATCTTGTCACATTCTTCCGGAGTAAGAAAATTTGGAATTTCTGAAAACAAATAATTTATTACATGTGTGTGAAAAAGTCTGTTTTAGTTTTCAGCCCAAAACAAAACGTGTTTGGATCAAAACAAAAAGTTTTCAGCGCAAAACAAAATGACTATTGGAAAGCATATACAATAAGATTAAACGATATACAATAATATTGTTCTCCATAACCAAATTAGCAGATGTAGACAAATATAAACTCCTATTGAGACGGAAACTTAGACATATCTATAAATGGACAATCCTTATTGAGACAAACACATAGACATGTTCAAGCTCAGACAACCCCAATTTAGACTGACATCTCTAGTTAGTTAGTGCCATGTTAGTGCCATGGGGGCGATGATGGATGTGAATCAGATACGGTATTCAACAAACGTATCCGAGCTTTTAATGATAATAACATTCTAAACATGTGCCTGTTAAAGATTAGATGAAAAATGAAGTAACTACTGATTAACAAAGAAAAATATAGCGTTTTTCAGCAAATCAAGTGCAATAATTATGGTGTTAATTTTCCTATAATAAATCGGAAAACACAAATACCACCCCAGATGGAATGATCTAATCTCTGTCTTCATAACAAGAGGCGGCCCAAGAGGACATGTATGTCCACGTTTACTGGCTAATATGGCTCTTGTAGCAAGGGAAGTGGTAGTCTAGATCATCTGCGACACTTGCTTGTTTTTCAAGACAAGCGTCTAGAACAGTTCTCCTAAAACAGTTTGACTTTTGTATCATAGTTTATAAACAGATTTAATGTTTCGCAGTTGTAACTTATAAACTAATTATCGTTTTATATTTTATTTCTTTTTACCATTGACCACGAAAACCAGTGTAAACGATCCCTTGTTGTAAATATTAAAATGTATGTCATACACGAAAAATTCAGACAGGATTAAAGACACATTTCCCAGCTGAATGTAGTCGTTGAGAAATCATGGATAGCATGCTTTTTAACTGCTTACTTCACGCTGACTGATTACCACAGAGACATTATATTGAGGCCCCATCACAGTTTTTTTCTTTTCATTTACTATTTCCTTAGTTTTTGATATAAAATATATTGTAACTAAAAACACTAGATTGTTTATTATGGGGGAGCATATAAAGCAGAACAGGAAATGTTCAAATCTGACCACAGGGTCACTATTTGCACAAACTTGGTAGATGACCATAACCTTAAGGTAAATGCAAAATATTAAACATCTGCCTACTGTAGTTTCAGAGAAGAATATTTGTTATGTGTTTCTCTATATAAGTCTATGTTTAATATGTGACCAATGGGGCGGGTCCAAATTTGAACTCAGGGTCACCATTAGAACAAACTAGTTAGAGGACCATAAGACGATGTTACATGCAAAATATCACAGCTCTATATCTTGTATTTTTGCAGAAGATTTTTTAAGATTTGTTAAATGAAACTGATAAGCCCCATTGCGGGTGCATTTATGACCTCAGGTGCACCATTCGAACAAACATATAATGATGCTTCACATAAACGTTGGGTCGTTCGTGGTCTCAGACTTGAAATCACATGTCCCTCACCGCTGTGGGTTCGATTCCCCATGGGACCAGGAATGTTTAGTATGTGAGTATCAAACTATCCAGCTTGCTTGCGGAACGTCGGTGGTTCTACTAAAGTGCGCGCCCGTGCACGAAAAAATGCACGGGTTTGCACCTGGGGTCTTCCGCCACCAATAAAAAGCTGGAATGTCGTCAAATGACCTTAGCTGTTGGTGCAACTATAAAATCCAGTTAAATGAATTCATATAAGATTTGGTTGAATTCCGACAAGCGGTTTCTGAGAAAAAGTCGTCAGAAGCACAAGATGACGACGACGGACAGACAACGGACGGACGACGGACGAAGAGTGATACCAAAACATCACACTGAGCCTTCGGCTTGGGTGATCAAAAACACTGACAGATGACTACCATTTTTGAATTTTGAAGTCCCGATGAGTTTCTTGCATTTGAGATTTACTAAAACATGGCAGAGAAGTAACTGATAATAGAGTATATTGTGCTAAAAATACAAAATCTATTAATTGTTAACACGGGTCTTTTAAGACAATCCATCTATACATAGTTGTTCTAACATATATACAGGTGCACATAAAATGCAAAGCGATTATAATGTTTACTACATTAGCATACACTCTTTATGGGACGGGCCTCATCCTTTGACAAGAAACTAATAATCTCAATTTCCTTGTGCAAATGTATTTCTAACAGAGATTTACAGTTACCTATAGAAATTCTCTCACCCCCCCCCCCCCCCCCCCCCACCCCCACCCCAAATACGATAGGCTCGAAATGTGTCTTTAAGTAATGTGTCTTTAAGTATTATTGTTGATATTATCCGCTGACCGCGAGCACTCGCGTATTATGACATGAAATCCCCGTGCAGTAAATCCTTACCATTCACGAGGTTGCTTGAACTCTTTTGAACTTTGAATAAGATGTGATACCTGACTATATGCTTTACGTAAAATATTGTGCATTTGTTTAAATTTGATAGGGCTCTTTGGAAATTTAAAAACACAAATAATTCACTATTTTGTTCCAAATTGTCTGCTTAAAGATGTTGATATATTTTTATATTGCTTCTTTGGCATTACAGTAGTTTACAAATAATTTTGAAATGAATGCATATAGAATTGACATAATTAATACAGACATATAATACAATGTTGTATTTTATATAAACTGTATGTTTTTGTAGCAATGTCCGCCAGAACGGAGTGTTTTAGTAAACGTTTATTTGTCTTTGCTCAAGGGTCATGTTTTACCTATTGCAATTGATTACATTTATGTACACATTGTAAGGTTCATGGAGGATGGCCTCGAACCGCCATGGACCTATGACGAGGCACAATAAAAGTTCTTCTATGTAAAACTGCCTCTTTTTATAGTGATCAGCCGTTAGTAAAGCTATATTACAACTCTTTTATGAAACACCTACCAAATACCGGAGGACGTGTAGATCGTGTGATCCGTTTATAAAGCACCCCATCTTGTAGTTCGACGTCCACCTCATCTCCTACTTGGCCGGGATCAATTCTCACCAACTTTGGTAGTTCATATTGCTCTGAGTCAATATCAGCAATATCTTGTTCCGTGGATTCTGTTTCTTCAACTTGACCTTCTTGTTCAGCGGATGTTATATCGTTACTGTTTTTATTATTCTCACTGTGTATATCTGCATCTTTAGCTTGTTGCACTATATTATCCTTTGCATCATTACGTAGTTCTTTAACTTCAATCGCTAATTTCTTGATATCTTCCTTTGTCAGACGTTTGTCTCTAATTTCATGTAAGATATGTTTTAGTTCTACTTCAGTCCATTCGCGTGTCGCATCTTCAGCCTTGTCTAAATGGTATTTCAATTTCTCGTCTTCGATAGATGTGTCTTCATCAAGATTCTGAATGTCCTCTGTCGCGCAAAATTCATCTTGACACGTGTCCATCACGTCCTTTACGGCGTCACTAGACAAAGCTTCGTCTATGTCAACGTGATTTCCTAATATTAGCAATACTAGTTGCATCAGGGAGACGTTCAACACCTTCATGTTTTTTTGGTATGCCACCTGAAAGAAGTATATATTGATATGCTACAGAGCGACATTAAAGATGAATATAGGATGTAATGTATGAAGTAAAACTTAACATTGTATACACGGTATTAGGTATAATTAATTATAAATACTATTATAGCTCAATCAACTATTTCATCTAATGGGTATCGAGAGATTTTCAAATGTGTCCCTCTTATTTTCATATTGGACCAAGATTTGCAATATCTGTTAGTGATTTCATTAAGTGGTTCAACTTATTTCATTTCCAAATATGGAGAAACTAAGCTCCCTGATTCTGCAATGTACACTGGTAAACATGTGTATGCAGTCAATGTTCTTTAGGAAAGCTTTGAGGCTGCACAGTTAAAGAATAATTTAAGAATCGAAAATTATTCGTCGTCGACCAAGGTAAATTCTAACAAAGCGTTGCTCATGTTGAGATGCTGATATGTATGCATCAAAGCATGCGCATATGTAGGAGGGTGGGTAGGGGTGGGGCGCGCCTCCGGTTATGAAAATTCATGTGAAAACAACATTTGAAAATCTGAAAAGTTATAAAAATCATGTGAAATAGCCTATGTTTTTTTTTTATTCTCAACTTTATAAAACAAACAGGTTGCTGTCCCCATAATCTCAAATTGTGTATCCCCCACTGCGGAGCGTGGTGTAGAGTGAAAAGCCCGCGAAGAATCAGAGCAGGGTTAACTACAGCTGTCAGTTAAGAAGGTTGCTGGTAGAAAAAGAAAGAAAAAGAAAGCCGAAAGACTACTGTCAGTTGCGTATACCTGTTAGGTCAAACGGCCCGGGCCTGCATATAATGTTCAGATGCATGGTTGAAAAATATAACAATGAAATAATAGTGTATGAATTTGTTGAATTTTGAAGTGTGGTTTTGCTTAAATTTATATCTAAATATACGCAAAAACGCCCGAAACACCCTATAAATAGTCGGGCCTGCACATCAAAAAAAGTCTAACTACGCCCCTGAACGTGCACATAAAAGGAAGCCGCCAAAGTATGGGCGGGTTGAACTATAAGTCGTTTATAGTTCACTTATTCAAATTTTAAAGAAATAAGTTCTGCGGTAGTTATCGGCGAAATTTTCTTAAAATCCGTAAAACGAACTGTTAGCTATACGAAAATGATTTCGTTTAACAAAAGTAGATATAAAAGTCGAAAATGCAACGTAGCATTCAAGGACCATAGTCAACCACAAACTCTAACAAACAAGGCAGCATTAGTAGGCAATATAAGTAAAATGATAAGACGTTCTCCCGACTGTGCCACCTCGGCGTATTATACTTTAAGGGAACACACAGCAATCTTGATATTTGTAAACTCGTGGCGTCCTCTTAGTTTTTTATATATAAATTGCATTTGTTCAATGATATATATTAATTATAAAACTATTATAAAGCAAACAGTTGTTTACATATTACTAACTGTTGATTACATTTTACCAATAATAAATTCAAACCTATGATAGAATAAATAAACAAAAATTAAAATTAAAAAAAGGAAAACATGATACTGGATTAATAAATCGAAAGGCGTATGCTATTTGCTTGATCAAGACTTAAAGCTGTACAGTCCCTATTTTAACTGGTAATAACTCATGAATATAAAGGAGTCACGTGTGAATTAGTTTCAAATCGACGAACACTCCAAAGTCCACTGCTATTTATTGGTATGTTGTAGCATTTTTAACACTAAAAACGCATTACGTAATAACAAGCGCGCGCACACAAACTCATCAAGCGCTAAATAACAAGTCGAGATTTGGTTGATTTGAGGCGAAGTATTAGTTTCATATTGATACCATACAGTAATACCCCAGGCAATGTTAATTTACACGTGCGACAATATGGACTACATATTTATTGATCCATCTTTAGTTGCGTTCAAATATGTTAAGTTATTTTGCCTCATAATATATGGTAGTTAGTACACTATTTTCTCAAGTAGCGTTGTAGTTCAGTGGATAGAGCACCGGACTTGAAATCTGAAGGTCGTGTGTTGGAACCCCGAAAGAAGCTAAAAAAAAAATCTGTAAAAATTACTGTTACCTGTGTATAGGTACGATGTGCACTGGTAGATGTCTATGCATTAAATGCTTTCCTGCGATATATTTGCTCGCTTAAATACCCGATTTCAACATGAGCATGAAGTTACAAATAAAGACACGCCTACAAAGAAGAATTCGATTGATATAGGTACTCTGTAGCTTTAAAGATTGCCGTGTGCCCTACCAATAAACTTCTTACGGGGAAAATGTCAACCAATGGGCTATACCCTTTTTGGGGACCCAATGTTAATTCATTCAATAAGTCATTTTGTTTTGCAACGAAACAAATCTTACAGATACAAACCCTCCTAGCGGCGGCTGACAGCATAAACTCGTATTAATGTTTAAAGGTACAAAACGGCAAGCAACTGTATAACTATGATATTCATGCCTGGTATGGTCGCAAGGAGTTCTCAACTATATAAGCCCTAACTGTTTTGTGATAAAGGTTTTAAGGCCTGTTTTTCTGGCTGAAATTACTTTATTGACTTGTGTGTGAGAACTAAAAACCATTTGCATGGTTGTATGATGATTTTATTTATCAACATGAAAAAATTGAAAGTAAAAGTAGAATACATGTAAGAAGTGCCGAATGAATGCAGTTTGTTCACGGTGTCAACAAAGATCAGAATTTTATTTTCTTATATGCCGCATGACTCCTTTTCTCGGCAGTTTTCTAGAGAGAAAGGTCACACCACTAAGAATATGTAAGTGAATCTTAGTTTGAACTTCATTTTGAAAAATGGCAAACTAGAAAGCTTGGAAAATATTGGGATTTGTTTTACTTCTGGTACACCTCAAGCATTAAAATTATCACCTCAGTGCATATTCATTCGGTATTATTTTGACTTTAAAGAGTGTACAGACATTTTTATGGTTTCTAAATCTAGTCAAATAATAATATTTCAAGTTCTAAAGGACAAAAACATAATATATGAGCCTTTAAACGTCTCCTTAGTTACGAGTCAATTCATTCGGCATAGTAACATGTATGTCAAATTTCAGAGAGAAGCTGTTAAACAACAATATTGTAATACTTAAAAATTTCATATCTAAAAACTCTTGTTACTAAAGAATAGCGCGTTTCATGTGTGACATTGTTAGATTAATATAACATTGTATTTTATAAACATGATCTAAGTAATATTTATATTAACACTGTCATAACGCCATTGATATATTAGAAATGTTTGTTATAAAATTATCTAAATTGTGCTGAAGAGTCATATATGACTTATTGCATAATATGTATGTACTTTGTAAGGTTTATTTGGGATGGCCTCCACCCAAATAACTATGACGAGGTTAGTACAAGTTCTTCATATGTGCTATCCTGCTCTACGCGCTGGTGTTAATTTAAGCGTGTGTACTGTGCACGCCCAATTGCATTTAATGGCTATAGTGCATCCAAATTATATACCTAAACAATATGGTGTTTAAAACATATTTTGATTGATACGGCATTGTTGTTATCATGAACTGGAACATTTTCTCCTGGAAAACGCCTGTCGTACCACCTTTAAACCCGCTTGTCCGCTCACCCGCATTTAAAGGGACATACATCTTGAAGTATTTATCACATGAGCATTTAAATAAGCGTCGCGATTTAATGTTTCTATACTCATTTGCAAAAGAAAGTGGACATTGAGCTTTGTTTAGATTTAATTGTATAAAAAAAATTATAGAATTAATTTAAATTGACAAATTCCAAAATGAATACGCCATGATTGGTATCAAAGTTTTTATCATTCCATTGCCAATATCGTGTTGTTATTTGTTTTTCAATAAGTCAAATCATTAAGGGACTGTAGCTTGATAAAGAGGATGGGGTGTAAAGTAAAATTTTCAAAGTGTCCAGTTTCTTTTGCAACTGAGTATAGTATCATTTTTACTTTAAAATGTATATATATAATATTGTATGATCACATGGGCCTATGGCTTACTGATTTTGAAATAAAGTGCTTCTATCATTTTGACTTTAAACCTGCTTGCATGTAAGTAAATAAAATTTAAATTTTCATGTTTTCGTCTTATATTACCATATGTTTAAACATATTATTGGTGCAATATAATCAACAGTTAGTAAGATGCAATCGCAATGTGATTCTTATAATTAATATTAATGACTGAACAAATGCAAGTTATGCAGAAAATCTAACGGGGCCCGTGAGTTTAAAAAAAAGATTGCCCGGTGTCCCTTTAATGCATCTGTTACATGCAGTGTTTTACAGCATTATTATTGCTCGAGGTGGTTCAGAGACATGTACGTTGATAAATATATGACACTGATTTAGGCACAGCCTGGCCCCTGTATCATAGGCTACACGCTAGTGTTAATTTAAAGGGACACACGGCAAAATTTATTTTTTTAAATCTCGGCGTCCTCTAGTTTTTCTGCATAACTTGCATTTGTTCAATCATTAATCTTAATTATAAGAATAGTATTAAGCAATTTGTTTTTGCATATTAATAATTTTTGATATTATTGCACCAATAATATACATAGAGGATCTTACATGAGTACTCATTCATTATTGAATTTATTAAACGAGTTGGCAAAATGATATAATGCGAGGCTTTGGCAAAATCTCGGCAAAGCCACGTATTATATCATTTTTGCTAACGAATTTCATAAATTTAATAATGAATGAAAACAAATGTTAGATTCTATTTATTACATAACGTATAAGGTCACATTACGTCAGAAAACGTACCTTAACGTGACGTCCATGACGTCATTAACGTTATGTTATACCACTAGTGAAATATCAAAAATATTGAATGGTGTTATTGCACTCCCACATCACATGTTATGTGATAATAAAACTTATTGTATAATAAGACGAAATAGTGAAAATTTGATTTATTTCAATGTAACCCGGGTAAAAGTAAAAATGATAGTGGATATATAAATCGAGACACCCATTTCAAACATTCCAAGATTGCCGTGAGTACCTTTAAGCGTGTGTACTGTGCACTGCACGCCCAATTGCATTTAATGGCTATAGTGCAATCAAATTGTTTACCTAAACAATATGGTGTTTACAACATATTTTAATTGATACGGCATTGTTGTTATCATGAATTGGAACATTTTCTCCTGGAAAACGTCTGTTGTACCACCATTAAACCTGCTTGTCCGCTCAAATAAGCGTCTCGAGTTATTAATCTAGTATCATTTTGGCTTTAAACCTGCTTGCATGTAAGTAAATAACATTTTAAGTTTTCATGTTTTCGTCTTATATTACCATAGGTTTAAATATATTATTGGTGCAATATAATCAACAGTTAGTTATATGCAATCGCAATGTGATTCTTATAATTATTAGTAATGATTGAACAAATGCAAGTTATGCAGAAAAACTAACGGGACACCATGAGTTTTAAAAAGAAATTGGCGTGTTTTCCTTTAATGCATCTGTTACATGCCATGTGTTACAGCATTAGTATTGCTCGAGGTGGTTCAGAGACATGTACGTTGATAAATATGACCTGCGTGCAGATTTCATCGCTATATACAGCCACTTTGAATTAGGGTTTTACGGCTCACAAACGCAAAAAGGTTGTATGGCGCCTACAGGAATGATCATTACAGGACCACTCTCCACTTACATTTAGATAATAAAAAAAATGCAGAATGTGCCCAGAACATTCTTACCTGTGTAATTGCAGATTTGCAGCAATTTCTGTTATAAACAAACACATCAGTGTTCGACAATAGTTTTTGCCACCACTCAAGTAGCACCAAAAACAATACAGGGACCAAGATGAAGACTTTTAATAGACATGGAAAAAATGACAAAATGAACATGAACTGGTGGCGGGGGAAGATACCACTCTGCTTGGGGTGCGGGTGGGGGTACTACTCTACTTGGGGTGCGGGTGGGGGTGGGGGGGGTACCACTCTGTCTGAATAAGCAGTGGACCTATTCCTACCCGGCAACCACAGAGGGCAGTATGCAGCCAAACTTTCCATTGAATTAAAACCAACTTATTAATTGACAAAGTTTGCTCTCTTCCCTTTAGTGGTCTTTTAATAGAGGTTTAACGCTGTATATTTAAATAATATCAACTTCACACACAATATCAACGTGCACGTATATGTATATGCCATTTAAACAAATAATACTTGCCATAGAGCAATTTGCGACTTTGGTAAGGAAACAAATTAATCTGGCGGTAAGACTGATAAAACCAAATAACAATGTGTTTATTACAATAGATTACAACATCACAAATGCATGTTTAATTCAGATTTCATATCTCTCATCGACATATCCTCGATTGTATCTCTATATAGCTAGTAAATGTGACAGGAAGTGCTTACAAAAGTGGTATTTTATAAAAATACAAATTATATGAATGGCATTTAAAAAGTTGAATGGCCTATTTTTTGTCGTTCAAATGGTATTCAAGAATACATAAAAGCGAGTATGTTTTTTTTTTTATCAAAGTGATCCAATTGTTTACAAGCAATATCCTGGAAAAGGTCAATTGTCTTCACTTTTTTTACAAGTAAATTCACATACATATGAACATAAACATAAACCAGAGATTTTAAATTGTTGCTTCTTTTTATGATTCCTTTTATAAGGGTATCCGTGGCCGAGGATTTAACGACGTTGCGTTGTAAACCGTCTTGCCTCTCTCCGCTGCGGGTTCAAATCCCACTAGCCCCGTGTGGTTCCGGGGGCCCCGTTTGTTTCCGGGGCAAATAATAGGGCCACTGCAGATCCCGTTGGATGGGTAGGCAGAGGGGTAGAACTCCCCCAAATTCATGTTCATTTTATCATTTTTGTTCATGTTCATTAAAGGTCTTCATCATGACCCCTGCATTGTTTCAGGTGCCATCTCGCTCAAATCACTAGAGCAGTGACATAAAAACAATAAAAGAGCTCCAGAAATGGAGTGTATACAATAGAAGTTGCAGCAACTCTGCAGTTCTGCAGGTGAAAAGGTTCTAGGCCCATTCTCCATATTTTATCTTGATGTACATGGGGATGAGCCTGGAATGTTCATTCCTATTAGGCGCCATATAACCTTTCATGTGTTGGTGCGCCTTAAAACCCCAATTCATTTCAATTCAAATCCCACTAGGAGCTCGACTTATAAGTGAGGAAGTGTCGATTCTTTCGTATGATGGGAGGTGTACAGTACCAGGTTCTACCCAGAAAAAGTGGGTGGACTGCATACACCACGAAAAAATAGACCGTCATAAATTATATAACTTTGCATGTGTTGAAAATGACGCAAAACACCACAAAAAAAAAATAGCTTTTTTAATATGAATGTGGGTAACCCATGAAGTTTGTATTGTTATTACGTGTAAATACTATACAAGTAGTATATATGTAAACTGAAAATGATGACGGGTGCAGCCTGGACACGATGATAGACAGACGAACAGAAAACAAAAATAAAATCACTAACCTTTCCTTTTGGTTGTATGGATTATCCCAAGGAGATACAAGTATAATTTAGCGCATTTAAAAAGATCCCCAACTAACACAAATATGTAATCAGGAAGGTACACGTACACACTCCCATATACAACTATGGTGAAATATTCTATTCAGCTGTACCCGGTTCATTTAATTTACCAATAGTAAGAAGTTTACCATACAATATGTCTATAAATAAAATACAACCGATGTGGTAGATTAAAGGGACACACGACAATCTTGATTTATAAAAAAAGCGTTAATGTAAACACGTTTTTAATAATAATGTCTCAAGCATGGCTATGTTAGACGTAGTCGCATTGTATTCAATGTTAAACGTCTTTAGCACCACAAAGTGTTGTTGTAGTCACATGCAAATACTTTTTATATCAAACTGATCGTCTTTGATAAGACCTTTTATCTGACTTAAGCTAAGATTCCATATACGCGGTATGCGGCATGCGAATGCGACAACAATTGGAAATCATGTACACGCACGATCTTGATTCCATATGTCCATATGCGAATGCGACTTGTCATGCAGCTGCGTACACGGCAAACTTGATCGCTGTACAAATAAACGGATGGGAGAATCCCCGAATTTTACGTCATTGAATGAGGTTTTCCATCAAACACACAACTCTGAAAATGCCGAAGTGTGCTATTACCGATGGAAACAGCGAAAAGTTCATTGAGTTGGTTCGCCAACACCTAATATTGAAATAAACATATTGCCAGGCGTTGTCTTGGACATATCACCTCTCTGGACATACAGTGCTTCACCAGATCTTCCTCCACATAGAACAACACTTGAGCAAAATGTTCTCTAGTCAACCTGAATTTTGCATTTCTCTCCATCAGCGTGTACTTGTAACTCACTGACTAGATTGTGATATGCTCCCTGTTCAAATATTTTCCTTCATTTTACTATGGACCCACCAGCGGTGTTTCCTTTTGTTTTTACGCTTTTTTAACTGAAGTAATTTATATGTCAAAGCGATGATCATTTGGTTTTGTTGCTCCATCTGCAAGAGAGCAAAAATCATCAGCAAGAAAGACTGAAAACGCATGGATATTCGTATATATGGATTCACACAAATCGCATGAAGCATGCCGCATACGCATTCGCATTCGCGTTCGCATGACGCATACCGCGTATATGGAATCTTAACTTTATAAATTATAATGCGAATCTATGCTTCTTCTTTACGGTATTCTTGAATACTCTCTTTAAAATGTAAGCCAGCTGTAAGTATCGATTTAGAATAGGTTATTTGAATTGCCTTGTTTATTGATTTATTGACACAGACCAAGGTTGACCAAGGTAGATCACTCGTCCGTTTGTCTATGATCGATTGCTTCTCCAAAATTAGTGCGCATGTAACCAAATATTTCGATATATTTGTGTACCAACATATTGTATTGTGAACAAAGTGAGAAAATCTTAGGTTTGTTTTAACTTTAGTCTATATGTATATATTGCAGGAATATTCTGTAATAAAATGTGTGTATTAAATAGACGAAGAGGGGAGTTGTGCATGTGTGTGGAGGGTGGGGTGGGGGTATGGGATATATATATATTGCAGGAATATTCTGTAACAAAATATGGGATATATATATATTGCAGGAATATTCTGTAATAAAATGTGTGTATTAAATAGACGGAGAGGGAAGTGTGTGCATGTGGTGGAGGGTGAGGTGGGAGTATGGGTAGTTGCTATACATCCTTGTGTGGAGAGTGGGGTGGGAGTATGGGTAGTGGCTATACATCCCTGTGTGGAGGGTGGGGTGGGGTATGGGTAGTGGCTATACATCCTTCTTTACTTTTATTAACTAGAAGCTGACTCTTTTATGTGCAGTGCCTCATATGGTAACAGATAATTGAATTGAATGTTGTTTAACGGCTCATCAATACAGTATAAATTATTTAGAGCCGCCCCAGAGAGAGGGGAAGGATACATAGGAATCCGGGAACCGTGCCCTACTCTTATTATCGAATAGATTCCTATGGTTCTTTAACGTGCTCGGAGGATAGACCGATACGCGGGACCGCCCGGTTTACGTCCTCATCCGACGGACGAGGCTAAGGGAAAGTATCTTGCCCAAGAACACACCGACGAAACTCAGTGGCACCTCGGAGGATTGAACCCGGGGTAACAGAGAAACATACAAGTAGTTGGGTAAGTGGCGCAATTGACACAAAATCACAGACAGTGGTAAGTTAAGGGTTATTCGTTAATGACAAATTCCATGAAGCGCGTTAGCAATTTGTGATGAATTTGCTTTTAAAACCGTATAAAAAGGCAAATCAATTCTTAACGCGATTCGTGAAATTTGTTATTTACTATTTGGCGTTTAAAACTACAAGAACACTGAAGAAATGCGATTCAATTCTTGTAACTGCAGTTCTGTTTCACAGAAGAATATTTTCGAACGATTATTCCAGAAAACCTCTATGTAAACCTGTGACCCCCAGGGAAGTTCAACTCCAGGGTCAACATTTGAAAACAAAATGCAGAGAACAATGAACTTATGCCACATGCAAAACATCTATTTTTAACTGTGACCGCAGGGACGGGACCTACACAATTTGAATCGTGTTTGCCTTTAATGTACATGCAACATAATTGTATTAGAACTGTAACTCTTGTAGTTTCAACGACGTGTTTTACAGATTTTCAATATAACTCCTTAAACGGGGCAAAATTTTACCCCTGGGTTGAACAATTTTGGAAGGATAACATACTGTAAGGCTAAATATATATGAATGCATGAATGCATGAATAAATGGTGTTTTACGGCACGTTGACACATAAATATGTCATAGTGTATGCACAAACTGATGAAAGATGAAGAACATGAAGTAGTAATTAAAATTTAATGTAAATATATAAAGATGCAAGATAATGAGAGCTCTCTGCCTTGTAGTTTCAGATTTTTACCTCAGGTATTCCCCTATATACAAGTCGTTTCAGCCCGGTGTCAGTTATTACTTAGTTGTGTATGGGGTTGGGGTGTGGGTGAGGGGCTGGGGACGGTATCATGTTATGTGTATACGACGTGGTATTCCATTCCACTATAAAGTTGAGCTCTATGCTCACTGACACACGCACGCATGCACACACTTTAGATCCCCAGAGCGCGACCATTATAGCCATGTGGACTTTATTTATGCAGCTTGGATAGTCTAAGGTTTGGCGATCATTTATAAAGTATTTTGTCGAAAACCTGTTTACGGGTTCATAAGAAGACGAGTATTTATAGTAATGGCGGCCATCTTGAATGTCGCGGTCATCTAATTGAATTGAATTGAATGTTGTTTAACGGCTCATCAACACAGTATAGGTTATTTAGAACCGCCCCAGAGAGAGGGGAAGGATACATAGGAATCCGGGAACCTGCCCTACTCTTATTGTCGAATAGATTCCTATGGTTCTTTAACGTGCTTGGAGGATAGACCGATACACGGGACCGCCCGGTTTACGTCCCCATCCGACGGACGAGGCTAAGGTAACGTGTCTTGCCTAAGAACACACCGACGGAACTCAGTAGCACCACGGAGGATTGAACCCGGGGCCTCCGGTTACAAATCCGCCGCGCTACCGACTGCGCCACGCCAGCCCCCGCGGTCATCTAAGTTGTACAAGTTTGAAACATATTTCTCAAAGAATCATTCATGTGAAATTTCAGATGAGATTTCGTTGAAGCAATCGTTGACGGACAGACGGACGAAAAGTGATGGGAATAACCTACTTGAGCCTTTGGCTCATGTGAGCTCATAAAAATTCATGTACAACTACTATTATTAGTATTGTGTTATTCAGCCATTGTAACTTTTAAAATGAACACTAAGCGGTTTAATAAGTCCTGGAAGAAGAAGAAGAAGAAGAAGAAGAAGAAGAAGAAGAAGAATTGTGTCAAGTTGGTTTCATTATACAACAATTTAAATGTAATTGACTGACATATTATCTGTATTTGTCTCCAAATCTGATTTTGGCACGAACTGTTTAACATACTTAAACGAAACAATGACAATTTACAATTATTTATATAAATATATCACAACATCTCAACTATGCGTTGGAACAAGTACAGAGCTTTGATTATCGATGGTTAGTAAGCACTTTATCACACCATATCATGTATGTAATCAGTCGTTAATATTGATCAAATATCCTTCTAAAGGTGTGTGTAATCGTTCAATGTCCCAAATGCAATTCTTTGGTAGACAATAAAGTAGCACACATTATAAATTTCTGTCCTAAAAATAACGAGTACAGAAATAAGTTATGGTCAGCTATTTTAGAAAATGCAGGAATTGGTGTATTCTCTAAATTTATTTCTAAAGGCAGCTATGATCAAATTTGTGACTTACTTGCTGGCTTCAGAAACTACTGTACTGAAAACAATGAACAGTTACTCTTAAAAATTGTTCATCTAATTCACAAAATGTTTTCAAATCTCTTTTCATATCGTCTTTACAAGGTATAATGGTACCTGTTTTACTGTATGATAGTTGTTACCTTGTGTTTCGTTTCGACAAGGATCATGCAATTATGGTTAAGCTTTTTGTTAAACCCAACAGGCAGCTGACTTTGTTAGGATGTCGTGTTGCATGTTGGGAATGCTATTTATGTTTTTTCTATAGATAAATATAGATCTATAAATAATTGAGATTTTAAGTACTAAACAATAGAAAATGTAATGTTCACAACTTTCAATAGTGCTCCACACCTTGTTTTAAATCTCAATATTATTGTTTATAGGATTGATGCATAATCAGTTATGTAATATGTTATACTACTTTAAACTGAGTATATTGTACCAGTTTGGCATCTTGTGTTTCGTTTCGACAAGAGTCATGCATATGGTAATACATATCAATATATATAGTTTGTTTAAATAGTTTTATTAAAACTCTATACTCATAACTAATTTGAGCCATGATGGCAAATGGCATATGCATATCAAAAATATCTCTCTTTCGGCTTCCAAAATCATTGGAACTATGAGGCTTTTGAAATTTACACTTAGTCGTAAGGCATTAAATCAAATTTATTTATCGTATGTCCGTCCAATCTTAGAATATGCTGCTATTGTTTGGGATGGATGCAGCGAATATGAAAAAAATAAACTTGAAAAAATACAGTATGAAGCTGCACGTATTGTGACCGGTCTTACCCGTTCGGTATCTATTGTTAATTTAATGAATGAAATAGGATGGTTAACGTTATCAGAACGGCGTAAGTTCCAAAAACTTTCTGTTGTATATAAAATGAAAAACGGAACAGTGCCTGAATACCTGGCAAATCTACTGCCAAGAACCGTAGCGGAAGAAACTCCATATCCCCTCAGGAACGCAGAAAATTTCTCGCAGACTTCAGTTAGAACCTCTATTTTTATGAATTCATTTATTCCATCAGCTATGAAACTCTGGAATGATTTACCTTTAGATATTAGAAATTCAGGCTCATTAAACACATTCAAAGGTCAGCTTATGCGAATAATGTTTACTTATTCAAATGTTCCTAGTTTTTACTTTTCTGGTGTACGTTTTTTTTCTGTTATGCATGCTAGGATAAGAAATTCATGTAGTAATCTCAATAATGACCTTTTTCAAAATCAATTACGCGAATCGCCTCAATGCATTGAAGATGCAAATCATTTCTTCTTTGAATGTATGCAATTTAATGTTGAAAGGCTCGAACTTTTCCAGTCAACACGTTCGTTTCATCCTTTAAGCTCAAATACATTATTGTTTGGAAGATTAGATCTTACAACACAAGAAAATGGTTTGATTTTTAATTCTGTTCAAAACTTTATTAGAGATTGTCATCGATTTACTTAGGTTTGCCATTACATTTTATCTGTCTAATCAACCCGAGCAATGTTACATGTGTTGCATTATTCTTTCTTCCACTTCTACTTTTTCTTTAATTCTTTTTTTCTATTTTCTTATTATCTTAACATCTTCTATTACATATCATGTTGTAGTTAATCCAGTTTATTGATACGTGTAAATAGCAATTGTCATTCATTATATTTGTTAAAACTACATTGTAGGGAAGGGCCGTAACTAATGTGGGTAGCACTTGTGGCCCGACCCGATTGCATTGTACTTGTACATATATGGCAATAAAATATGTTTAAATCAATAACTAATTGAGCCTGATAGAAAAATATTCAGTAACACTACATGTATTGCGTGATGTATATATTTTTGTTCTATATATGTACATATATGTTGACTTTCGTCTATGTTAACTTTTGAATTTGTATTGTATGTTATAATTATATGTATATGCTCTCCTACATCTTGGAGGAAAATAAAGAATCTATCTATCTAACTTTATCACACCATATCATGTATGTAATCAGTCGTTAATATTGATCAAATATCCTTCTTAAGGTGTGTGTAATCGTTCATGTTAGTTAAATAAATTCTTATACATACTTTGTTTTAGTTTTGGAAAAAAACTTTTTTAAGGACTACAGACTGGATGGTTTTAAAATACGTAGTGAATCACTTCCAGTTAATTGAATTAAATATATAATTAATTCATCTTAGACTGCACTGGATGATTTAGACAAAACATACTTTTGGCGGTAACGGACGTCCACTTACATACCCGAAACTTACATACCCGAAATCACCATAAACTGGTGAACCTGAAATTTTACAAATAAAGAGGGGCCTGCGATTTAAGTGTAGTGTAGCTTTAACGGACATAAATTTATACATTCCACAAGTTTTTATATAACCTTATTGCGGGTGCGCGTGTAAACAAGTGTGTTAATACTTTGACTGCGCTTTACCTTTACTCATGTACATGTATCCTGTATAGGGGTGAAACCACCAAGTAAAATAGTAATCCCATTTCTTTTATTGAAAAATGGTAATAGAAGGGGAAAATGTTTTATTTTTTTGTTTGTTTGTTTTGTTTTTTTATTTATTTATTTATTTTTTTTTATTTTTTTTTTGGTGTTGTATTTAAAAAACAAAAGTGTATCTATAGGTTTTAATGGATTATTAATGAAAATTTCCAATTTTGTGAGCAAAAACTATGATTTCCAACTTCCACTTTGTGAGTAAAAACTAGCAATGAAACCAGTGTGTCCTGTTTATTAAACAATATTACTTACATGTCTTATGGCCCCAGTTTTCAGGTGATTTTTCAAGCGAAAATGTACGTTTCTAACGAAAGTTATAGTGCTGCATTATCCATGCATATTTGATTGAAGTTGCGGCAAATCGTTGCTATGCGATCTTTTAACATTGGTGTCAATAGATAAATTGGTGATTTCATACCTGTATAACACCTTTCTGATTGTCTCGGTCACATACCACTTTAACAAATTATGTATTTTTTAAAAAACTTATTTCAGGTAGTGTGCGGTATTGCGCGCAATGAGATGTGGATGGTGGTTGTATTGTCTACTAATATCCCAGACAGATGTTTAAGTCAGCTAAATGTTTTAATACACTGCTAATGCTTTAAAGGGCAAATAATAGTTTCACTTGATCTCACATACTTCTGTACGACCACGGAATATTTCATGTGGTATCCCATTCTTCACTACCTGAGGCCAAGGCCGAGATTCGATCTGCATTGTTGGAGTATGTGCTTCTGAATGCGCTGACGTACCCAAAAACACCTAATTGTTTTGTAGCACACTGATTAAGTATCTAGTGCAGACACCATTATGATATACCTCAATAGGACTCACACCACTATTATCTCCCTTGAATACTCCTGCCCTACACATGAAGGAGGTAGATAAAAAAAAACAAGTTCGCTTTTCTACATTTTACAGGATACATTGATTTATCTTTACCAGGTTCTAAATCTACAGCATTTTAGGAAGAGATCCCAGAAAAATGCATGTTGATACAAGATTTCTAGCTAATTCTGCCTCATTTTACACATCATGGGTCTAATCTCCACGGGGTTGTATTTTTGTCTAAATTTTGATAGGTGAAGCAAACATGAAATTAAAAAAAGTTCAATCTGGTAAATATTCGTTAAAAGTTAATAGCATGCAGATATTGGATCAATGAAGAATTCAAGCATAAATACATGTTGCAAAATATTTTTTATCTCTATGCCACGAACAAAAACATTACAATGGGACCCTATGGAAAATTAATTGTGGTGTGAGACGAATAAGTATCAAAAACAAATTATCATATTTTCACAGACCTTATAACAAATTATTATGTCAATGCAATAGCTTAGTTTGCTGTCAATATCTGTGTATAGACTGTTTTCAAAACAAAGTCTCGCTTGCTTGTAAATACAGACAATTTGGTGCATTGTTTCACGCGCAGTATTCTAGCCCCTACTTGCCAAATCATTATTATATTTAATAATACTGTTATTGAAATCTGTCTAACGTTGTTTAATGGAATCATCTCGTTGATCAATCGCAGTACTGGCGATAAGGATATCATATGCTGGATGACTTGGTATCTATACTATTGCCAATTGTCTTAATTATTGGGCTGTTATGCCGACACATATCAGGAAAATCTGCAGTATGATTAAAAACAAAGAACTCTCGGGACAATGTCGGTGTGTATATTAGTCTTTTAACGTATCAAGCGACAGATGACTGCTTTTGTGCAATGGGACACATTGATTGCCCATTAACTTGCTTCATTTGATATAAGAAATAAATTCAGAAACGATATCGTGGTTTATTCATTTTACGGGACTCGATAAATGCTTAAGATTATGTGTCTGGAAAATGGAGTAAATTTAAGAGATCATTGGTAAGTTTTATTTCAGTTTGTGTTTTCTCATAATAAAAATAAACAATTGGTTGATGGCTTAATTTGAACTCCTTTCGATGGCACGTCTAGTATTACGGTGTCAAACAAGGCGAGGATAAGGGCTCTAGGTCAAACTACACCAATTCATTTTCCATAGACGTACATCAAGATAGATAGATACTTTTATTGACTTAAACTATTACAGTTTTTCATCATTACAAATATATGATAATTATAATATACACACACGTGACAGATATTAACATTGCAAATACAACAAAATAATCACTAAGTTTTTTTTGTTTCATACATATTTAAACAATCAAAAACATACATTTATTATGGTATGTCAATGATAAACGAGGATGTTCTAAAATAAGATATCTAGTGTTTTTTTGTTGTTGTTTTTTTTAGTCTGTTAAAATGGATGTAGATAGCCTTAATACAAGTGCATCGGAAATGAATTTACTTAATCTAAGAATAATCTTTTTGTTTAAGTTATAACGCTAAGCTCTGTACTGAGATCCCTAATATAAGAAGCTATATTTTTGCTTACTTGTTTTGAAAGGCCTATCTTAGTTTTATCAAAAAGACATACACAAACCATACATGGAGTATGAGTTTTGAAAAAGCT
This sequence comes from Cyrtodaria siliqua, assembly GCA_037043455.1. Lineage (NCBI taxonomy): Eukaryota > Metazoa > Mollusca > Bivalvia > Adapedonta > Hiatellidae > Cyrtodaria > Cyrtodaria siliqua. The sequence goes on along the minus strand of JAWPHD010004413.1, from coordinate 8,143 downwards.
GTTTGGGTCAGATGGTGCTGGCCCACGTACTTGCATGTAGAAACAACAGAAAAATGTAAAATATACTTCTTTTTTGATTATGCAACAAAGTATGAATACATGGCACAAATGTATGATATAACCTTTATAAGTACTCTTCAAAAGTTGAATTTTAATTTTTTACCAAGATTTTTTGGTTTGTTTACCTTGTCAACCAATCAAAATTAAGAGATTCTGTGTAATAGATCCGAATTTACCTGGAACTTTTTCCCTGTCCGCTGATTGGTTGGTAATTGGTGTAGTCTGATCTCTAACGCGGTCATTATGGATATAACATCTTAAAAGAAAAGAAAAAAAATTCTATAAATGGCCACGCTGTTTAATTTTGGTGCCGCCTTATGTGCTAATTAACGTCTTTGAAATTAAAAGGAAAACACCTTTTCTAATGCGCTCGTATGTGTACACTAATGCAAATAGTTGTCACAGATTGTACAAGCAAGGTTTTACGCAAGTGTAAAATAGCTGCCGAGAGGCAAGAAGTTAACATAATAATATATCAAGTCACGGGTGTTAAAACAATATTGAAAAAAAATAATGTTGTCACGGAGGCATAAACACGCCATGGCCGTTTTTTCTTACATTCTTCCCGATTTTTACCATCAGTTCTTCCTACCAAGCATTTAAATCAATGTGGGCGACCTCGCTTCTTTCTGTTCAAAAGCATTGACATGCCTTACATATTGATTACAATTACCTTGTAATACGACGTTCTAGAAGTACACATCACCACAGAAATACAAGTGTTCACGTGTGCGTTAGAGTGTACATTACAAAACATATACACTGTTCACTGTTACCATGTGTAATTATAAGATTGCGTTCTCAAAGTGAAAAATGTAATGGAATAATATAAACCAATGAAAATTTAAAAAAAGAAAAAAAGAAAGAAAAAGAAGGGAAATTAGCAGTCTTGAACCCTACCTTCCTGGGCACTAACACGGCGCCTCGACCAACTGCACTATTGAGGCTTCTGAATGTTTCGTCGCTAATATACATATAATAGTAATGATTACATGCTACATTTCAGTAGACTGGCTTACGAAAACGTCATTTCAGCAAGTGAAATGGTAACCTTTCAACATTAAAAAATATGTGTTTATACCATTCAAGTTTTTCAGACGAGTTCTCTAGGAATTCAAGTTGTAAAGCATGCTTATTGCCACTTACATGAGTCACAGTCGGTTAACCATAGACATATATAAAAGCCATATAAGAGTCAGCTACCTTCGGCAGATGACTGGGCATCTAAAACAACTAAATAGCGTGTTTTCTTGGGAGTAAAATGCCGGACAGTTCGTCATAGTTGTGTGTCTACAGATTAATATTTATGCTTCAGAAACACATCAGCTCTCCCTTGTTTTCTGGGCATGTAGATATTCATAGTAAATCATAGGTCAAAGGTAATATATGTAAAAATCATCATTAAAACTAGTATTCTTTTCCACAACAGCGGGGAAACTGCTCTTTGCCTAATGATGAATGTATTTTTAACGAAATAAATATTGTCTTCAGAGGCTGAGCTCGAGTTATGGTAGATTTACTTTCTGGAATATATTTTGTATTATCCTTTAAAGGCTCAATAACATATTATTATGGTTATTTCGAGCCGCCGCCGTGACAATACTCTGTTCCCGTGCATTCTAACGTATTACATAAACGTATTACATAGTCCCTCTTTAAATGGGCACACGGCAATATTGATGTTTTAAAACTTCACGTTGCTTCTTCGACATAACCTGTCTTTGTTCAATCATTAAAATTATAAGAACATTATAAAGCAAATAGTGTTTGCATATTATTAATTGTTGATTATATTGCACCAATAAGGTATTTTATATTGAACCAATAATGTATTTAAACCTATGGTAAATAGTATAAAGTAAATAGTGTTTGCATATTATTAACTGTTGATTATATTGCACCAATAATGTATTTAAACCTATGGTAAATAGTATGAAGCAAATAGTGTTTGCATATTATTAACTGTTGATTATATTGCACCAATAATGTATTTAAACCTATGGTAAATAGTATAAAGTAAATAGTGTTTGCATATTATTAACTATTGATTAAATTGCACCAATAATGTAGAATAAGACATACAAATGAAAACTCATAATGTTATTTAATTATATGCAAGTAGATTTAAAGTAAAAATGATTCTGAATAAATCAATCCAGACGCTAATGCTTGATAAACACTTCAAGAGTGTCGTGTCCTTTTAAAGTACAAAATGAAATTAAGTGGTTTAAAGTCGCTTTCAACACATGTAAGGTCAGTTTGGAGACCTCGAAAGGAAATGTGATGAATGATGACAATGACATCGCTAGTGCGCAGGGTTATCTACTGTGCTACAGAAGCCAAATACACAAAGCCAGGGAGCAAACCTGCGCGGAGCAGAGGTCTCCAGCGATAACGTGCACTGAGCTACCTAGGCCTAAACAGTGGAAGAAAGTGATCACGTGCACCTCTGTGAGCATGACTGTTAGGTAGTGCATTTCCTCGTTTTTATTCATGACTTAAAAAAAAAACTTTATTTAGGAAAAGCCGCGGCGAGAAATGTTTGGGCGGTGAGAACAATACGCCGCTAAGCCACATAAAAACAATATCTTAGTTTGCCCAGAAACGACCTTAGATTTGTCAAATTGTTTTATGGACCGGTCGCTTTCGGGCAAACAAATACATTTTTAATTAAGGCAGGGCATAGTTCAATACCTAATGATTCAGTCTGTACTCCTATGTAGGGTTTTGAACGACCGAAATCAGATACCTTTATTAACTCGCTACACATATACAATGGACTTCTTTCTTTGAATTAAGATCATTCCATTATGTAACAAAGGAGTATTTTGGGGTAAATGACCGATCAGCAGTCGGACATTGTCAGCCTCGCAGGCTGATCTGGGTTTACAATTGACGCAAAGGCTATTATAGTCGTGCTTAGCGGGTTAAGGGTTAAGACGTTTGTTTTGATGCGGGGAGCCCAGAGGATCGCATGTTTGGCGCTGAATCCGGAGATCGCGGGTTCGAACCCGTCAGATGGGGAAGTACACCGGGTCGTCCAGTGTGTCGGAGTCTATCATCCGAGTACGTTAAAGAACCATAAACAATCTACTCAATAGTAAGAGTAGGGCACGGTTCCCGGATTCCTATAAATCCTTCCCTTCTCTCTGGGGCGGCTTGAAATAACCGATACTATGTCGATGAAGGTGGGGCGATACAATGTTTCCCGCTTAATCACTTTCAGTTCTAATTTGGAGAACTTTCAAAATCACGACTTCGCCTTCACAGACTGCAGTCCTAAGTCATTACGTATAGCCGTTACGTATTATGCAGTTTAGATAATCACCTTGTCACGCGCCTGTTGTGAAAACTTCGAACTACGTATAACCAGAAAAGTGACCGAGGTCATTTAATAGGATTGTACTTTCATGGTACATATTTTATGCTTGAGGTTGTGAGGGTTAATTGGTTTTCTGGGAGAAATCAGGAGACTATATAAAGATCACGAATTTGTCTTTAATGTTGCACAGGCAACGTGTATTTAATATAAATATATAATGTGTAATGTCAACAAAGTTATGTCCGTTATAGTGAAACTCTGTTTGCAGAATTAACCCAAGTACAACATAAATTGAATTGACAAACTATAGTAAGATAACACAAATGGATGTTATGAGGTGTTATACAGAATTGATCTAAATTAAGGAAACTCGCTTTAAATAGCAATATGCGATACACATATGTTCTAATTAAAATAATATGTTCAATTTTATTAAATATCGAAAGTATTTAGATAAGGATGAAGTACATGTAATCTAACATGTGACAATGTATGTGTACTACGAAGAATTATCCGCCTATATTGTATTGGCGAAAAACATTGTAATGTTTGTGCCGAATAAAGAATTTGAATTAAATTTGAATTTGATGATTAAATTATTTAAAAACTTTGAAACTAATAATTTCCACATTATGATTTCTAAACGTACAGTTATCACTATGAATGTTTGTTATAATTACAATTTACAAAAACTGAATGATAATAACCAAAGTGACAATGGTGGAGTAGATCTAAAATAAATCGTTAATTTATTGTCGAAATGACATGTTATAATGAATTGCTGAATTCACAGTTCAGAGAATTAGCTATCAATAAGATGCGAGTAAATTTCTAATTTTTACAAAAATATCTTATAGTATTCTTTAAAATTAATACCTTAAATATATGTTATATTTAAGACATATGAACATTACGTAGTATGCAGTTTGGACAATCACCTTGTCACGCGCCTGTTGTGAAAACTTCGAACTACGTATAACCTGAAAAGTGACCGAGGTCATTTAATAGGATTGTTCTTTCATGGTACATATTTTATGCTTGAGGTTGTGAGGGTTAATTGGTTTTCTGGAGAAATCAGGAGACTATATAAAGATCACGAATTTGTCTTTATTATTGCACAGGCAACGTGTATTTAATATAAATATATAATGTGTAATGCCACCACGGAGGATTGGACACTACGACGAAACTTTAATCAACTAAATAAAACGTAATACTATTTGGGACTTTTCTTTTTTTTCTCGTTATTTTACCATACTATTATTGTACTAATATTAACAATTAGAAAAATGTAAAAACAATTAATTTGATTATCAATAATTCGGAAATATGGAAGTAATTAAAAAAAACATTAACGGGACGCCGACAGTTGAAAAATAAATAAATATTGTCATATCAATGTAACGTCAACGAACTTATAACAGTTGCGGTCTTTAATATAAGACATGATTTAACGATATAAAAGGATTAAACCACACCATGATAATCTAATTATACAAAATAAATCGGATAATCTTTTCATTCATCGTGACATAATGAATAAAGACACTACTCTATTTCAAAGTGTCAAACTATTTGGAAACTATTTTATATTTAACACAGATGTGACTGTGTCAGTTAATTTAAATATGTAGGAATTATACAAAGTTTTTAAAACGCGGGTGTGTTCGCAAAACGTGAAACATGGTGAGTGTCCTTAAAACCAGTTTTTTTGATAATTATCAATTTGGTAGGGTATTGCGGGTGATCGTGCGGTAAGGGTATATATCTACTTAAGATAATTTAGCAAACATGAAACGAACTTATACAAATGTTAGACGAGTTTTTTTATCGCAAAATAATTATTTTGTAAGACTATATGTTTTTAGCGAGCATTATATATGAAGCCCTTTATTTCAAAATCAGTAAGCCACAATATATACATATGAGCCGCAACACACGAAAACGTCCCTTCAGACAAAATTTTGACTTTTTATATTTTTTGATGTTTATGATACACGGTGATTTTCTCTTTAAAAATCTCTTTATTTTATGTTGATATCTTAATTAAAAATGATTTTATCTCAATTTGAAAATTAAATATTGTATTATTAACCGTTAATTTTGACGTTGATGTCGGCGTCTTGGACGACGTCGTTGATTAAATAACAACAAAAAACATAAACAATTACCATTTTCTATAGCATCAACTATTTATATTAAGAAAACATATTCCCTATGATAATAATTAGGTAAAACACGGAAGTAAAGAGAATTTTGATTAGTAATTAATTGATTAGCGGTGAAGTCATAAATTGTTACTTAACGACGTTGTCGTCTAAACGTCCGAAGGGACGTTTTCATGTGATGCATTTTTTTAAACAGACGTAGCAAGATTCGTACATACATGTATAATACATATCAGATGCAAAGGATATACAAAGTTACAATGTTTACTTCTTACTTGAGAACGAAGAACAAACAAACAAACACTCAGCCTGAAACAATACAAAACAAACAAAAAATATATAGTAAATATTGCGACATATACATGAACATGTCTCAATTTGCAATACAGAATTCACGGAGAAGGTGACTAAACATGTAGAGATATATTAATGTGTTGTTTTTTGTATAATAGATAACCATATTCTTGCTATGCACATATAAACATCCAATTCAAACAGGATCAATATTTATACGTTACACCTTGATACTAGTACATATCTTAAGGGAAAACAATATGCTGTAAAACAATATGTTTTCCCTATTTCATTAATTTAAAACCCTCGTTGGTTTGATAACAAACCATCAACTCGTGGTGCCTTTGACATTACCGTGAAACTATAACACAATGCATTGGCCAAACGGCATATTTAACTGCACAGTATAGTTCAATGATCTCCCTATATGTATTTTACAAGTTTGACGCAGAAGAAGCACTTTATTTCAAAATCAGTTTAGCCAGTTAGTTTTTATAAAACTTAATTTTTATACCACGTCAGAATTTTCATTTTAAATTTCACAAGTTATGTGTCTTTAAAAGTGTTAGGATGGCTGAATGTCGTAAATTACAATCCTATTTATAATAAAGTATAGCTCAAGTGTTATGTGTTGTTAACGTGCTCCGTGTATGAACCTGATATGCTGTGAAAGTCAGTCAAGTTATTATATGTATAGTTTCACTCGATATACAATAAATGCCATAGGAAGAGAAAAAAATGCAGCCGGACCGGGGCTCGAGTCCGGGACCTTCGGACAACCGTTGTGTTGCTCTACCGACTGAGCTATCCTGCCGGACAATAACTCTTGTACATCAGTCTATCTGTTAGATATCTATTAACTATGGAAGACGGATGCGGCCATTTCGACTTCGCGACTTCGCGACTTTTCGCTCTGTTAATACAAGGCGAAAAGTCGAAGGCGAAAAGTCGCCAACACGAAAAGTCGAAGGCGAAAAGTCGCCAACCCGAAAAGTTGAAGGCGAAAAGTCGCAAACCCGCCGTCTTGGACGAAATTTCGACTCGCAAAGTCGCCAATCCGATAGTGTAAAATTTCGACTTTTCGCTACGAAATTTCGTCCAAAACGACGGGTTTGCAAATTTTCGCCTTCGACTTTTCGGGTTGGCGACTTTTCGCCTTCGACTTTTTGGGTTGGCGACTTTCGTGTTGGCGACTTTTCGACTTCAAGGTATATCCCGTTTGTTGACTCACTTACAATAGTCATTTATGGAAGACGGACGAAATTTTACAATATCGGCTTGGCGACTTTGCGAGTCGAAATTTCATCCAAAACGGCGGGTTTGCGACTTTTCGCCTTCGACTTTTCGGATTGGCGACTTTTCGCTTTCGACTTTTCGTGTTGGCGACTTTTCGCCTTCGATTTTTCGGATTGGCGACTTTTCGCTTTCGACTTTTCGTGTTGGCGACTTTTCGCCTTCGATTTTTCACCTTGTATTAACAGGGCGAAAAGTCGCGAAGTCGCGAAGTCGAAATGGCCGCATCCGTCTTCCATAATAAACCGTGACATACTCTTCCTAAAAATTGAAATTCGTCCTCGAATGTCAACGAGTACAGAGAATCGTGTGATGTTTCTCAGAGTGTACTCAATCACGGTCCTGCCGGGATCACCAAATGGCACAGGGATAGAAAAATGTGCAGCCGGACCGGGGCTCCAACCTGAGATCTTCGGACTATCGTTCCGTTGCTCTACCGACTGAGTTAATCAGCCGGACCATGCTACATGTACATCTATGAACCGTGATATAGAAATGACCGGACTGATGTCATTAATTAATTATTTCGTTATGGAATTGATAATATGAGCGTTTTCCAATTCTTTTTAAAGTATTCATTAATGTTTTCAATTTGGGCTATGTTCACACCGAACGTTATATTTAATGAAGCTAACAATATCTTTTGAAAATATTTGGCAACGTACGGATAATATCAGGGGAATGTTTATCACATACTTTAATCGCTATATAATGGCATGATATTGGAGATTATCTCACTGGCAATGACTTTAAAGGTATTAAAGTTTAGACTGTAAGCTAGTAGCAGAAACCCTTCCCCCAGGTGGAATTTTGTACACCCTATTTTTCTGAAAGCCCTTTACGTGTAGAGCATTTTGGAACATGTGTGTCATCTGGCGACTGGGGATTTATCGTGTTACTGGGTATAGAATACGTTAACTATAAAATAATAATTAATTTTAGTACATATTGAAGACTAAACATGTATGGAAGAAATGGTTTGTTTATTAAATTGTCTTTATTATTC